>OMLM01004122.1:2506-22231 GCA_900302695.1 Helostoma temminkii | reverse complement strand
AACATTTTGGCTTAACGTATAAGAATGAAAGTAAATATGTATTGTGGTGGTCTAGATACCATGTTAGAAGTGTGTTTTTATTAAATAACTGTCAAGTCGCTTTAAAATTTCAACCTATTTTCATTTTAGTTCATCAATAAAGTACATAAAAGTATATATATATATATAATACTGGATTTTATCTTCAATCAAACACATTTGTTATTCCAGTGTGTTTAAGAAAAAAAACACTATAAACAAAGAGGAGGGTTACAATCTTTTTTATTCACCAGTCATTCATCTCTCTCAGTCTCACAGCAGATAGTACAATTGCACTGCAGTTAGTAGTGTTGGTGTAGTTTTGTCTGACCAGTTTATGATCCCCATATTTGAAAACCCCCTCTCAACTACTGCATAACATCAAACACTGGTAACATTAATTCAAGAAAATTGACAGGATGTATTAGTGCACTTTTTTTCAAACATGGACTCAGTTATTATTATGACAACTTAAAAGCAAATTTGCTAAAACACAGCGATTATTAATAGAATAAAATGCATTCATAAAATCTACTTTAAATTACTGTACAATTTCTCAGCAAAGCTAGCTTTAGTAGAGCTGGTATATTTTGGTAAATTAACACCAAGTGAGAGGTATGAAGATGGAACACTTGTCTGGTTTAACACAGGAGAAACATCAGCAGGACTCTATATGGGTTTGAATTTGACCGATCTTCATGCAGTGAGAATCAGCCTAGTGTGTAGATGGGGTCAACAACTGTGCGTATGTAGTATAATTGTGTGTGTGTCTGTGTATGTATGTGCTTGTTGGTTTAGTTGACTACAGCTGATGAGCACATCCGGTTGATCCCACACGCATTGGACCCCCTGTACAGGTAGTAGTAACCCTGTATGAGACAGAAGATAAAAAACACACACACACATAACTTTATGTAGAAAACATAAATGGGCGACAGGACAACTCACAAACTCAACTGCGTCTCTATGATCAGTGACCATTGAGATAAAACACCGTAGAGGTCTGAGGTTTTACATTTTCACAGACAGATCATGTGATAACGTAAGCAATCGTTAGTTGTAGCCCTTTGTTGTCTTACCTGCTCTCCGTAATCCTCTCCCCAGCTGTTTTTGATGGCCCAGTATGGGATACCTTTGCCTGAAAACAATAAATGTAAATCCAATAAATGTATACTCCATTCCATGCAACTGGTGCATTCTGCATGTTGATTTACAGAATCATTGTCTTTTTGTTGACAGAGTAAACAAGTAGTGAGAAGTGAGTAAGCAAAGAGAGGGCAAAAAGACTTACGTTCTCCATATCCCACCATCAGCACAGCGTGGTCGATCATCCAGGGGTTGCAAAAGATCTTCAAGGGGTGGGACACACCTTTCCTATAGAACTACGCAAAATGAACCGAATTACAAATCGTTGTAACCTGATAAATAAATTTAAAAAATACATAAATAAACAAAAATAAGATTTGTTTGTTTTAATGTTAGTCATTCAGTCACTGCTGTGGTTGATGGGTAATGATATTGATGCTTACCTGCATGGCAAAGGCGTTCAGAGCAACAGAGATGGGCCCATTCTCAGCCAGCCAGGCAGCAATTTCTAGGGGAAAGAAAACGTAATTCAGTCGTTTTAACAGCCCTCTTTTTTTAACAGACACACTGACACTGACTTTTCAGATCCACTCAGTTACCTGGAGAGGAAGCATCCATTATGATCCACTACATTTTTGTGTTTGTTTTGTGTGAAATCAATAAATAACTGGAGTTATCTCATTCTGTCATTCAATAAAGCTAGATAGCTTTTTTTTTTTCACTTTCTCATAAACCAATGTGTTTCTCAGTGGTGCTATCTGTTGACATACTCTTCTTTAAACCCTTTAGTTCAGCCCTCTCACCCTTTTCGTCTTTGGACAGTTCCACAGAGCTGTTGATATAGGCGGCCACCTTCCTGGATATGAAGTCACAGTTCTGCTTGTGTCCGGTGTAGGAGTAGTCAGTCTCGGTCTCCAGACCACCTTTACCACACATCAGAGATGGAAAATTAAAACGTGAAATTAGCTGTTGTTTCTTTGGATTGGAAGCAATGGTTGCACTGGTTGCAATGGTTGCACTTATCACTTCCTCCACCCATTTAATTCTCACCCAGCTTCTCAATGGCTTCATAAGCATTCGATGGCAACCCTCCTCTGCACGCCTCATCTAGACCATCGCAGTCAACCAGCTCTGTCAGGGACAAATCAATACATCAATGAAATTTCAGATTTTATCCGTAATTGTTAAAAGTGATGTTTTGTGTGGGAGAACGTTGTTGAATTATTTTATAATCTGTGTTTGTTTGTGTCTCTGTTACCTTGTTCAGAAAGCGACAGCAATGTTCCATTTTTCAGGAACCACTGGCCTTCAATATTGCCTGTAACTGAAAACGCCCAGCAGGATCCACACATGCCCTGCAAGAAACACACACACGCACATGATGTAGACGGGAGATGTAATTTATGGATTTAAAACTATCTATAAACTAGCTATTTAGGTTCTGACTACTGCAGTACCTGGTCTTTAACCGTACTGACAGCACCGTGATCCCGCCAGTCCCAGCTGGCAGGGGCAGGACCTTTTGCAGGAGCGGCCGGTTTCATTGGTCGATGTAGAGTCCATTGACTCAGTAGCGGGTTGAGGTATGTAGAACGAAACTCTTCCTCTGGACAAAAACAGAAGAACAGTTGAACTTTTTGCAGAACACATGTTTCTACATAGGAAACCGTTTTGAAATACAAGCACACACACACTCACCAGTTAGGTCACTGAACTTGGTGACTCCATACTCAGCTGAACCCTGATCCAAAGCCTGGAGCTTCTCAGCAGTCTTGAGGTTCTCGTGGAAGATGCGCAATCGACGATCTGCTTCTGCAGGGTCAAAGATCAACAGTGAGAATTAACCTCTTACATGTAAATCAACAACATAATGTTTAATTCTTTGTGATTTTCTGCCTTGTATGGATTTTTTTAATATTATTATTTTATTATATTTTATTAATTATCTATTACTAACATCAAGGGTTAATCTGCATACACGTTTGTATAACTATATTAATATTTTCTATCATGGTCATGTTGCATTTAATCTCTCATCTAGATTTCTAAGATATGTGTGTGTATTCACTGATGACAAGATATAGCCTGTAAGTACACATGACACCTGTCTATTACATTTCTAAACTGTCTAAACCAGTGATGGTTATTTAACCTGAGGGGTTTATGGTTGTCATAAATACAAGAGGGTGTCAGTGTTCAACACACAATGAAATTGCTATGTTTGGTATGTGCACTGTGCATAAACATGTCAGTCACTCACCCTCCTGGCTACTGTAAATCTTATTGTATTTAACCACGAATTCTTTAAACTGGTCCAACAGCTCCATAGGCTCCTGCCAGGTACAGAACAGATGTCAGATGTCACATCAACAATTTTACTGCTTGCACATAAAGAAAGAAATGTTTTTTAATTATCATTTTTACCTCCAGAGGTCGGCTGGTGGAAGGCTCCTCCAGCTTCATGATCTCCTCCACCTGAGCTTCAACTGAAGACGAGATATTCAGGAAAATGTGGTAAGTGTCAGTGTACAAACACCTTTATTCATGTATTTCATGCATTCATATCTGACTGCACTGTATAAATAAATGCTAATACATGCAAACCTTTTAACAGTTCTGACATCACTACCTGAACCTGAGAAATAAACCTAAAAATAAAATCTGAACCACAGATTGCACTACAACAAAGAAATAACAGTAATTTATATATAACACTTTAAATCTTCAAGAAAAATGTAATTAACATTTATAGATGGGTTAAACTGTATTTAAATTTTTACCTATTTTGTCTCATTCTTAATATCATTAATCAGACTAGCAAACATTGGAGTTGCATAATAACTGAAGATTAAGGGTCAAAATCTGAACATTTTTCATCCAAACTGAGAAAGGCATGGTCCAAATGAAGGAAATGTTTGTTTAGTCTTTCCTCTGAGTTCACGCACTAACGGTTTGGTCTGCCTGCAAGATCAGTGTGAATCAGACCGATAGAGGTGTAATAAGAACTTCAAAGATTAAATTTAAAGATTTCTACAGTTTGATGAGATCAGCATGATCCTGGAAAATGCTGTTGCAGAGAAAGCAAAGCATCATGGGAGACCACTGAAACCACATAAAAATTAGTTATAAAGTAACTGTGTACATACTGTGTGTACATACCAGTACAAATAAAGTCACTCACTGTGTAACCGTGTTTCTCAGATGTAGTTTGAGCCCATGACTGCTTTAACAATAAGGCCTTGAACGTTAGATTTAAATGTTTGGGGCTGCTCACTCACCTTTAGGCTGGCACTTCTGTTTCAGCAGTGTTGAAGTGCTCTGCCAAGGGATGTCCCACACTTCAAACACGCACACCTCTGTCTGACATAACAAAAATATACACAGACAAAGTTATGTTTATTACAAACATGTTGTTAACTTAGCTATATTATCTGTATACTTCTGGAATGTTTAACATGCTGCAGGCCAAGCTAATAACACCAAGTTAGGTAAAATTCAAGTAACGAACCTGTTAAATTTAGAGCATCTTGTTTCTATGGCTTTGATAAAACAAAGACTTTTTAAACTGGAAATAGGTCTAAGCATAGAAAAACAAACAATCAACAAGAACAAAAAAGAAGCCCACGCGTCAGCTGAATGTATGCCTGCATGCGGGCATAGGGCTCAAAGTCACAAGATCAGATGGTAGGGGACATCTGCTGAACAAACACCACTACACTTCTGCGAACTAAACGCAGTCAGATTAAACACACAAGCATGTTCCAACCTTGGCATATTTCACAATAGTTAAGGAAATCTGTTTTTAATGGCTCTACTTTCTCTCTCTTTCACACACACACACACACACACACACACACACACACAGAGATCATACCTTGAGTTTGTGTAACTCGGGATAGAAGTCACATGTCCTGAGCATAGAAGACTTCTTACACTGGGTGTTACTCAGTTCCACTGTTATAGTGTAGCGGATTCCCTTTACTAGCTGCAAGACAGACACACACACACAGACAGTAGCTATCTTAAATCTGCAAACAATAAATCATTTCCACATCCAGCATATTTTGACTCAGTCTAACTGGTTACACTGGTGGTTATGAAGTAAGTGTATATGTGATTGATTCTTGAATGACAGCCAGACTAAACTTGTTTGGAATTTAAAAATATATAAATGGCTGGATGCAAACCTTAAACTTCATTTACTTCTATTTGGTTGAAGGACAAAGACTTCCGGCCATTATGAAAAGATAAAGAGCCATGAGCTGCCTGTAACCTTTGTAAGCTTTTAGAAAGGGTTAATTAAAAAAGATTAATTAAAATGTTGACTAGTCCATTTTTATTGTATGCAAATATTTTTTTAATGCTGCAGTGACCATTAATGCCATTATTTGAACCGGGACACCCTGTTTTCCGGTCTGTGTTTTCTACCACTCTCTACCTTGACGCAGTCCCAAAGCCGCACTGTTGTTTACAAAAACACTGAGCCAGTATCCATCATACTGTTATAAACGTCATCTAATAAATCGTTAATTAACTAATATTCTGCAGTCGCGCCAGTTATCTAGCAAAATAAATAAAGATGATACTGTGAATTAATAGAAATGATGTTTAAAGTCAGCGTCTTTGTTTATTTTACCTGTTTGCTTGCAGAGATGAACCGGCTGACCCTGCGGAGGTGCATGGCGTTTGAGCCCCGGTTGTAGCGCTCCTCGGCGAACTCCAGAGCCTTCTTCAACCCGGGGTCGGTCTCAGAGAGCAGGATAGGGCTGCCAGGAGGCCCGAACAGAGGCCGGTCGAGGTCCTCACCTAGCCCGAGCACCGAGGCCAGCACGGCGGCCAGGGCCAGGCACAGGATTACCGGACAACAGCGGGACCCAGTCACCATGTTGGCCTGAAGGAAAGAGAGGCTGATATTCACCCTGTGCTCAGTTAAAAGAGGGACGTTTGTTTTCCCAGGGGAAAAATCGATGTAAAGTTCAGCTACGGTCCAAAAAGCAACGGTGCTGTTGCCAAACAAATGTAGAATGAGGCAGTGGGAGGAGCCGGACTGTATTTGCTAGTATCAAATGGACCACTAGAGGGAGACAAAATACCGTAGTTGTTCGTATGACCATAAACAGACCTTTATTTTGAAAGTATCCCCCGTTATTAGTATTATTATTTTGTCCACGATTTTTAACTATATAAAATGCTCACTGCTACAAAATATGTTATCTAAATACAACGGTTATGAAGGGCAGTCTAGACATGTCGTTTGCTTATTTTTGAGCCGGATCTATCTAACCTGGCTTTTCCTTTGTGGAGATTTTATTCTCGATTATTCTGGGCGGAAGTGGCCTTGTTGCCGTTAGAGGCGTTAGCGTAGCGCAGTTAGCTCCGCGGGCAGAAGGAAAGCCCTGCAGACTGTTGCTAACATTTTAAACTTGCTCCCACAAACATTTTCATCTGCGAGTCTGTAACGCGAGCTGTCAGGTTGCTACTCGGATGACAAATTTGCCGTCCTGAACGCTATGACTAACTTATTTTTAGGAATCAGGTTGTGTTCTTAGCATTAGCCTCTGAAAGGTCTGACGGACAGACATGGAGACTCGGGGGATCGAAGACATGTTTGACTTTCGTCGGTAAGTCAGCTAACGCTAACGGCAATGAGCTAACGCCAGTGTAAGGTAACGCTAAGCTTCCCATGTTAGCTAATGTTAATATGACACATTTACTGAAGCGGTATGGTTTTGTGTGTTCAAGAAACGCAGACTAATGTTATCGGGGACACTTTGTATTTAACTATTATGGTCTGCCACAGGAAGGGATAACAAACCTTTTGTTACACAAACAGTTAACATAGCCAGTCAACATACAGTTAGCTAAGTTAGCTAGATTAACCTATTTAATAGTGGCGGTAACCTAATGTTAACATAAACGCTGTATTGCTAACATTTATAATGGATCCTTGTGCATTGCTATTTTTAGTGTACACAGTGTTGTGTCATCAGTTGCAGCTAACTAACGCTATGTGTTGCATTGAGTTGGTCAGCCTTGGACGGTTGTTGAACCTAACATTGTAAAATTACATCAGTGCTTAATACAGCTCATAATAAAGGTTTAATAAAGACAGTTGATTAAAACTGTACAGCTGACACAGTCGGTCGAGGTAGCTAACATTCATACCTCCGCGTATTTGGAGAAAAAACATTTACTGTTAAGCTCAGGTGTGAACAGAAAAGTTCCTCGATTGTTCCTCAGTCACATGATAGAGTAAATAGCGATTGTTTGACATGGAAGCAGGTGGGACACAAACCTGTGTATGCAGCTGTACTGATTATGATGTGAAGCAATACTGGGCTTTCAGGTTGTTCTCCAGCTCTTAAGTTATGGATCAATGTCAGAGTGACACGTGTAATAACATGTAGAAAATGAAAGTTGGGGACTGTGGTTAGATGCAAGGCAGAAAGCTGACTCTATTGTGAAAGAATCAAGTGCAATTAGTAGTAGATAGTGATTGTCATAATCTGAATTTGAGATAAATTAATAATTTAGTAGTTTTGTAGGAGATGCAGGACACATGAAGGTTGAAATGTATTTATAACTATTTTTTGGCAGGATACAAATAAATGTTAAAGTTTTTTTTTGGGTAACTGTTTTTAGATGTATAAAGGTTATTATTCGGTAATATTAGTTAAACCTTTATTATTTAATCTATTATTATATTTATATCTACATTTTTCCTTTTCTCTTTTACTGTTGCTTTACATTGTTATAGTAGCTAGGTGCAATTAAATTGTGTTCTGTGCACTATGACAATAAAGTGAACTTGTCTTGAATAGTATTTAATTGTGATTTAAGTCATTTAAAAATGATTAAAATGCTTACAAGTCTGATTCTTTTCCTTGTACAGGCTTCCCAAAGATGCAGTTGTTCTCCTGCTGCTGCTCATTTACTTTCCAGTTGGCATTTGTTTGATGTTTATACGGATTTTTATTGGTGTTCACGTGTTCTTGGTCAGCTGTGCACTTCCAGAAAGTTTTGTCAGAAGGCAAGTATCAGTTTTTCTTTTAGTTCTCAGCAGGAACAATAGCTGTAGCTGTAACACACATCATCCCATTAAAATAATCTGTCAATATGAAGAGTTGAACTCAGCCTCCCACTTAAATACCATCAAGGTAAATGGCTGCTCAGCACATTTGATCTTATGTGTCACGCAGCAGGTCATCCGCTGGGTAGGGGTTTAAAAAATGGGGGGGAAATGTTGCTGTAGTGATAATAAAACCTTAAGGTTTATCCCTATAGACTAGTATAATTTTTGTTGTAATTTGTTTTACATACATAAAATCAAAGTGAAATTAGTATTAAAATTTTATTATTGAAAATGGTTTAGTACATGCTAGGATATTGTCTTCATCATCTTTTTTTGCTTGTGTTTGCTATATATTCATTTGTTTATCCAAACCCTGACAAACTATACTTTCGTGCTATATTGCATTGTTGCGCTTCCGGTGACTTCCTTGTAAGTAACTATTTTATCATGTTGACATCCACTTTCCTCGCTTGCTTTCAGATTTATTGTGAGGGTTATGTGCTCAGTCCTGGGGATGCATGTGAGACAGAAAAATCCTCGCTCCAGAGACAAAAACACCAAGCTGTACATATGCAATCATGTGACAGAGTTTGACCACAACATAATCAACCTCCTGACCCCCTGCAATACTGTGAGTGATTGACCTGATCTTGTAACATAATTTAAATTTACCATGTCATTCACACCCATCTCCACCACAATAATACTGCATGCTTTTTGCACCAATTAGCAACCATCAGCATGCACCAACACACGTCTGGACGTCACTGTAACAAAACTCTTCTTGTGTGTGTCTGTTATCTTTGCTCAGATTTGATCAAGCAGCACATGGTACTTTATTGTTATGCACAGCAGACGGTGTTAGGTGAACCTGCTCTGTCTCTTTCTGCTAATTAGCCCCAGCTAGAGGGCTCCAAAGGCTTTGTGTGTTGGGCCAGAGGCTTTATGGAAGTCCATGCAGCATCTAGCCAGGGAGGGATAGAAGAGTCTCTTCAGGGATACTGCTCATCTGAAGGGACCTCACCTTTGCTCCTGTTTCCTGAGGAGGACACCACAAACGGCCGTGCTGGCCTGCTCAAGTTCAGGTTAGTTCAAACATTTCTCTTGCAGGATCAATTACTCATTGTCAGGACACTTGACTGATTGAGCTGTTTAGCTTTGGATAATTATCCACATTTACCTACTAATGTAGTTATACTGCAGTTTGGGATTCATCAGTGCACACAGATACTGATATGGCCTCATAATCACGACTGTGGTTGTGAAAAGAAACTCATTTAATTGAGGCGGCCTCAAATTATCATCCTTGTTCTACAGTGCTTTGAGATAGAGAAGAATTACTTTGGCGGTTGTTTCTTCCTACTAATTTCCCTCTAGATGACTATGAGGAAATTAGTGTAGGGAAATGAAAACAGCCGCAAAAGTGATACATTTCCACAGTTTATTTGAGTAATTAGAACCAAATGTTTCCTGAGATGCACAGAGAACTAAAAAAAACTGTGAGGAACACCTCATAGAATCTGGAGCACTGCTTCAATTTGGTTTGCTAAGTTGTACCATTTTCGCTACACACAGATGTAGTGACTTCATAAATACTTTTGATATAATACATTTCATATGTATTCAGAATTCTGTCTCTTAAAGGAAGAGCCAGGTTTTGCTTATTCAAATGTATCTGTCATCTGTAACTAACCATACACATTTATTTTTTACTTTCAGTTCCTGGCCTTTCTCACTGACAGATTCCATCCAGCCTGTGGCCTTAAGGGTGACCAGACCATTGGTTGCTTTGGTAATGTCATTTGATAAGACAAGACAGATAAATATCATTATCATATTGTTATATATGTTGTTATATTTTTTGTGTTAACCACATGTACTGCTTCAATGTTAGTGTAGTGACAGACAAAATAGAAACAATATGTCTGTACTTGCCTAGATTCAAGTAAAAACATATATTTTGAAATACAAAATACCAAAATACAGATGAGAAATAATAGTGTATGATGCATGTACAAAGTCCAAACTATGAAAAGTGAAAATAGTTCAAATTTCCTGGAGGCAGTGCAAGCTCATTAGCGTGTACTGGTTAAATCTAATCCAGCTAACAAGAAGTTGCTCTAGTGTTGCTGTGCAGCAGTCGCTGATGTTGAGCTTTTGCAGTGAGGATATTCGTTACAGGATTGTGTGGGTCACCAGGTCAATGCTACAGCCATTATTGTTCAAATCCTGTCTGACTGCCCTTGCAGACAGCTGAATTTAGGACATTTCACTGTACTGTATTAGATTAACATAGCTGACTCTTGTTTGTTTTGTCTGTTCTCAGAGCACGCCAGAGTCCAGTTGGCTGATGGAGCTGTTGTGGACATTTTTTGCTCCATGTACAGTGTATCATGTAAGGTACTAAATCATTTATATCATTGTTTCTATCAGGAGTTGAACCATCATATTCAGCTGCAGAATTATAAGCCACTACTTAAGTTGGTTTTGTCTACACAATGTGGTTTTGCAGGGGTGGACGTTATGTAAACTAGATCCACTGAGTACAAAATAACAAAGGCTCTGAAACAAACTTGGTAACAATCGGAGGCTCATCTTCTCTAACCAGTAGTGTAAATTAAGGAATTTGCAGTTCAGTAGATTTTAACTTAGCTGCTTTTTTAACACGTTTGTGTTCCAGCTTCAGTTTTTAAATTGTCTTGTTGATTTTAAACATTTCTGTTGCCATATTTGTTGTCAGAGTCCTTGTTGACATTTTTTTCTTTCCATCCAAGTTGGCTCCCACCAGTGTCTAGACAAGATGGTGAATCCACGCAGGAGTTTGCCAACAAAGTCCAGGAGGTAAAGTCTAATCACTCCACCTTGCCAGTTTAGTGGATTTAACCGACAGACAGTGAGTAATACTGTATTTGTTCATAAGTTTTATTAATCACTTAGATGTGTATTTTGTGTGTGTTGAATTACAGCTACTAGCAGGTGAACTTAGCTTGGTCTCTACAAAGATCACTAAAGCTGATAAAGCAGAGCACATCAAAAGGAAAAGACACATTGTACCACAAACATCTACAGGTGAGTAAATTACATAAACCCACAACACATTTGATTCTCTACATGTAACGATTCAGGGGGCTGGTTTGAGTTTTGGCATGGATGTCAGTTGTTCTTTACCTCACCCTAGGTGTCAGACCTGGCTCTCTTGGGCTCGGTTTCATGGTCCAGAGTTTGGGCACAGATGAACATAGAATTGCTAAGATGGCCCAGCAAGTGAAAGATGTGCTGCCTCATATCCCCCTGAATGTTATCACAAAGGACCTAGGTAGGGCACAGTGTCACTGCACACTTACAGTTTGACTCCACTTCCCTAAATACCCCCACTCTGCTCTCCCATGATTTAACATCTACCCTGCTCTACCACCTCTCTGACAGTTTCCTCCTTATTTACTACCCATCTATCACAAGCTTGTCTAATTTGCTGTGCACTTAAAAACATATCTCCTGATTGTTTACAGCAAAAACCAATTGTGTTGACACCACCATAACAAATTTGTTAGAGAACAAGGAGGAAACTCAAGTGGAAGCAACTGGGACATCTACGTTTGGGTCTAAGATCAGCTCCTACTCTACTGGTTCTTCTCCCACCATAAAGGTTTGGACTCTTTGACTTTAGGTGCTGCTGTATCTGAGCTCTTCAGATGGGAAATTTATAATTTAGGTTTGATTTTCAGTTGAAAAAAGTTTGTATTGCCCAGAACTCTTAGATTTATAAATTGAGTTGAAGTAGTTATGTTTTAGAGGACTTCAGGCTAGCATTACTTTGTGTTGTCATAGATTTTGTCAAGTTAATTTGCAACACAAACATCTTTCACTAAATTATCTCTTTTCTATCCATCGACAGCCTGCTGCCAAATGTTTTGGGAAATCACCAGCTGACAGACATTTGTCTCTGCAAGAGAGAAAAGAAGCTTTGTATAATTTTGCAAGAAGGTGAGATTTTCTTGCTTCAGCAATGTCACCTCATAAAGAGAAATATTATTTGAAAGCTTAGTTGGATGTGTGCAGGGATTTGCTCAATGAAAAGTTCTGATAAACAGTGTACAAGACCAACTCACTAATGAATGTAGAGAAACTGCAGCTAAATTTGTATGTGGAGTTGATAAAGAGAACAGATTTAAAAGAGTAAAGATTTTACCTGCCGGTAAAGTTGCAGAGTAACTGCTGCATGTAAAATAAGGAACAACTTTTATGACAATATTGAATTAAGCTTGCGGTGTTCCCAGGTGTGGCCAGGATTTTTATGATGAACTGCAGGTGGAAAGTTATCATTTACATGGAAAATAGACCCCAGTGCACCTCAGTGTAATGTTATTTGAGACTTAAGGCATTTGTGTCTAATAAAAGCAGATTGATTTTGTCTGTAAGGAAATGTGTCACTTCCACCATCTTTGTATACAAGTAGTGTTAACTTCTCTTATTGCACAAAAACACTGACTGTTGGTTTTATCTGGTTTTCTTTACCAGACGTTACATTGAAAAACATGGATTGGATCAAGAAGAAAGTCACTGAAGACACTTCGGGTCAAGCCATCATTGAAAACTGGTCAGAAGGAAGCATATTCAACTTGCATAGCAGTCTAATTTGAATGGTGATTTTATATTCTGTCAACAGATTCTGTTATTTGCAATTAATGGAGACAAGTATTCAGAACATGTATGAGTTGATGAAATTGTTATTATGCATGTGTTAAATTCTTCATTCTGGCCGATACATAATTTTGATAACAGTTTGTATTACAATCCACTGACTGTGAATCATCTATTTATTTTTATAATGTCCAGACTCGTTGATGAAAATAAAGTACAGCTTGACCCTGCCTTCAAAGCTTTTTGTTATCACATCTGCTATTTTGGTATTGGAGTCGGATATCCCATGATTATCTTCATCTAATGAGACGGTTTGAAACAGGCTTTTGCAGCATTTTTACATCACTTGCATATTATTTGTATTTTGCTAGGTCAAGCTGTTATATCACGTTTTCCAGTATTTCCCCAATTGCAGTAGTAACAAATTCCTCCATAAGATGGAGCCAGTAAGTAACTCATCACTGAAGCTCTGGGGTCCCACAACTATTGCTGAGTAGAATAGACAGGAATCTTTTTCATCTTTAGAAGAAATTAAAGAAAAAAACAGTCCACTATTTGATACTAATGAGTATAGATGATGTATAACTACATGTAATAGTTAAACGTAAATGCTTCAGTTACACATCGAGTCGTTCAAAGTCACACATTTGCATCACTTAAACAATACAAGCTTCAGAGGATATTTTGTATAAACTGAGAGATTGAACTGAATATTTATACTTTTAGAGCTTTAAATGTGTTAGTCAGTGGTGGCTGACCTGCTCTCATTGTATACTAACATTACATTCAACTCTGTATATAGTCATTCTAAAGATAATCTCCAATTCTTAATATGTGTTATCTGACAACCTGGAAACTCCTGTAAACGTCACATCTTGACAGACGGAATATTGAGGTAAATATTAACTTTAACAAAATAATGAAAACCTGGGTAGTTTCCAACTTTACCGATGCTGGGTTTAAACTTTGGGTGATATGGCTCTGCTCTGCGGTCATTGACTATTCTCCAAACAAAAAATAAGCCTAAATAAAACCAATATTTCCCACAAAACATTAAAGCAACGTTAAGCCACACCGGATGTTACGTTCTCTTCCTTCCTCTCCGAAAACGGATGCGAATAAGCTAAGCTAGTTAGCAATGTCAGGTGTCGAAGAAACTTTAAAGGAATCCCTAGAAGCTAGAGAGGACACAGAGTTTGATGTAGAGGCGGAAGACCACCACGGGGATGACTATGTTGCAGATCCGACTCGATATATGTTTTACAGGTAGCGTTAAGCTGTTTTCATTAAATGTTTGAATGGCTAATATGGTAGTTGCTCAAACCGTAACTAGTTAGCAACTTCTGCCTTTAGCTGCCTTAGCTTACTACTACTGCTTTTGTTTTTTAATTACTGTTCGTTTTAATGCTACTTTCTTCTTAGCATTTACCTTCTAAATAATAATGAATGGTTAATTACTCGTGTTGTACTAACTAAATTATTAATTTCGCTATTTTTCTAATTCCCACACCCACAATTTGGCAAATAAACGCGCAAACATCATGTATCGACTTGATCTCTACATCTATTGGGACAACTATAAAACAATATTTATAATTAATATTTACGGCTCTACTGCATTTGTTTTACTAAGTTGTTAGCACCGTAATCGCAATACTTTAGACACAAGGTAACTTCAGGTAATTCAGGTACCTGCAGGTAAATCATCCCCTGCTATTTTCTGTTTCAGAGACAGGAAGGAGTGGGCTGACCTGGAGCCTGTTCCTCAGGATGATGGCCCAAATCCTGTAGTGAAGATCGCCTACTCTGAGAAGTGTAAGTTCATTAGAATTATTAGTAAGAAATCGGAGCTGCAGTTTTAATAGACATCATAAAGCAGTGATACAACTGACGACCTTAATTTCACTATTTGTATTTGATTTTGCAAATGAAATATTTAAAATAAGCAAAATATATTTAATTCTATAATTTACTAACTACTATACACATCAGAAACACTTATAACCAGATGCTAGAAACCATTCAGCCTACATTTTTAATGCCAAATTTTAAGTTTGTGCTTATATGTCTTTTAACAGTCTCAGATGTTTACGACTATTTCCGTGCACTCCTGAAGAAAGATGAGAGAAGCGAGCGGGCCTTTGCCCTGACAGCAGAGGCCATTGAGCTAAATGCTGCAAACTATACAGTGTGGTAAGCATATGTTGATGTGGGAAAAGTAATGGTTTCTATTTAATAATGTCCTTTCATTTCAAATTCATAGTTGTTAGAAGCTGTTCAACGTGTTTTTTGGAGAATTGAAAGGAGTCATTTCTCCTACTGATTCTGGGCTGTGGCGCATAAAAGCTGCACCTCCTCAGTCCAACATTTTATCTTTGTATCTCAGGATGTGTTTGGACAGGGCTTCATGAAGAAAAATTTATACACTCTCTGTGGTCAGACTTTGATCTCACAATTTGTCTAGTAGTTTCTTTAATTACATGCAATGTGCCATCTGAATAACAACTTGAAGGACCAGTACATGTGTTTATTGTGTTTACACATGGCAGTGTCCTCTGTGAAAATCTAACAGTTATTGTGTGTGGGAATGTGCAGGCACTATAGGCGAGTACTATTGCAAGCCTTATCGAAGGACCTGAGGGAGGAGATGAGGTACATTACTGCCATCATCGAGGACCAACCCAAAAACTATCAAGTCTGGTGAGTGCTGTCACATAAATTCAAGTTCAAATCTTCAGCTGTTGAATTAAAATGACGTGATTGAAAATGGAGAAAAGAGGCAAGGGAAGGTTCAGTTTAATGAAAATGTTAAATACAGGGTTGGGTTTCTAACCTTGTCTTCCAGGCACCACAGACGTATGGTGGTAGAGTGGTTGAATGACCCTTCAGAGGAGTTGGAGTTCATTGCAGACATTCTCAGCCAAGATGCAAAGAACTACCACGCCTGGCAGCACAGACAGTGGGTCATCCAGGTAGGTGTTTGAGTTTTTAACAGAGTCTGGCTTCAAAACTGAGGACCGAGATCCAGTTTTCTGCCCACAGTGAACCACTCTGCCAGACTGGCTCCTTTGCTTATTCGTTTGGTTGTGCTGTTGGTGTGTTGTTTCAGCTTTTCTTTAGTCAGTATTTGTTCTAATCATTACAGGGCCACCAATAAAAGCTCTGCATGATTACATAAACAAATTTGTCGCCAGCGTTTGTTGTATTTAATTTTCAGGAGTATAAACTGTGGGACAACGAGCTGAAGTTTGTGGAGAGTCTTTTGGAAGATGATGTGAGAAATAATTCTGCATGGAACCAGAGGCATTTTGTAATTTCTCACACAACAGGCTTCTCTGATCCAGCCATAGTGGAGAGAGAGATTCAGTGAGTACATACAAGATATGGACACAGTTAATGAGCACCGTTTTTTAAGTTAGACAAAGAATTTCTACCAAACGCAGTATTTTCTTGAACGATAAAAAACACTTCTTGTAATGCAGATGTATGCCAAAGTGAAGAATATTAAATGTAAACAACAACAACAAAATAGTAAATGATGTTTGTTTTTTTATATCTCTGGTATTGTTTCTGTTCATACTGCACATGTGCAGTGTATGTGACTGAGACATTGTTTTTGTTTTTGGTGCAAGGTATTGTCTGAATCAGATCAAGAAGGCTCCTCACAATGAAAGCGTATGGAACTATTTGAAGGGGTAAGATGTAAAACACATCACAAATAATTTACAGTATACACAGGATCTGCAAGGAGTGAATAACATGTTCATATTTTATGTGCTGTCCTCATTCAGATATTCACAATATATGACATGCTACAGGGGAAATGGCTAGAAGAGGTTCGGTTATTAAAAATAGAAAAGCTCACTGACAATATCTCCTGTTTTTTTTTTTCTTCTTCTAAGGATTCTGCAAGACAGAGGTCTGTCGTCTCAGCCGGGGCTGCTGGAAAGAGTCCTGGAGCTGAAGAAGACACACTGTTCACCTTACCTTCTAGCATTTCTGTATGATTGCTATGAGGATGCATTGGAGAACAGCAGCCAAAAGGAAAATGTGAATGAAAAGGAACAAAAGGAAACTTTAAGAAAGGCTTTAGAAGTAAGTAGTTTTTTAAAGGTTTTTAATTCATTTGGTTAAATACACTATTAGGTGTTCATGAGTGTGACTTTGATTGTTATTTTGTGTTTGTTTCTGCCTCAAAAAGATTTGTGAAGATCTGGCGCAGGAGAAAGACACAATCCGTAAGGAGTACTGGCTGTTTTTAGGATGTTCTTTAAAGAGCAAATATGGCACTGACGAGCCTTCGCCAGACAACCCTGAACCTTCATCCCCAGCATCTGGACAGCGGGAGATGAGCTAGATTTCAGACTTGCATCGTGTCTTTACCATCTAACCCACAGTGTTTGATATTACTGTAAATTGCTATAATATATGTTGCTGAAAGGGTTTTATCATGAACTTGACGTCAGCTAGGTAAAGGCACTGAGACAGACATACTCCCTCATACTAAAATCTAATTACAAGTTATGCACCAGATGGTTTAAGCAAAGGGGCAGTTGTTTTCTATAATAAAACTGACCATATAATTTACACATCAGTCAGTGTCAGATGTCAAAATCATGTAACCAGTTTATCAGCTCCTTTCAAATAAGGCTTTTTTTTGTCAGCAGTCTCCAGGCCATGGCTACTAGTAACACCTCAGTGAGTGTATTTCCATGTGCACTAATAATCTTTTAGTAATAGTAGGTGCAAATTTTGCACAGAATCTGATTAGGGAATAAACCTCTATACAAGTATTCTGACAAGTTTTGTTTTTGTGTATTAATGTATGAACAGAGACACATTAGTAACTCTAAATAAGACTGTAAGTGAAGCTATTATCTGCATATAAATCCTGAACATTTTCTGATAGTTTGGTGATGTTGGTCTGTTTTGATGGAGGGAAATCATGAAACATACCAATAAAAACTTTGTAGTAACACTGAGAGTTTGGAAAACTATTTGTTAGCAGTGATAAGCAGATGGGAAATGCAGTGATACAGTATGCTGCTGCATTCTGATCAATGAGCTACACAACAACATACACTTCTCTTTTTTTCCCCAAATCTATATTAGTGGCTCTAAAAGGGCAACGTTTTTGCTGTTGGGCAGAGTTTGTTCTGTTTGATGCTTTGACCTGTGCTGCCAGGAGAAAACTGAGTTAACAAGCCGATGTGCATACAGCACATGTATTGACGCACAGCCTCATGTCCTGGACTCCCTTGGAGCTTGGAAATGGATTTAGTCCACTAGATGCAGCTGGGTCTACTTCTGCTGACACTACAACGCAATCCATCCCCCTCCAGTTTCTAACCAAGCAGCTAGAGTGCCAGCAGTGGGTAATTACAGCTTCCCTGGATACTTCATATTAATACAGAAAAGCTTGCTTTTCTCTGCTTTTCCTCATTAATGTGGGGGGTCACTGTGATCTGCAGGTTCACGTCATCAGCAGCTATGACACGACTGCACGAGGGCCACATGACACTGCAACACAAAAAAAAGACAGATGTCGCTTAGTGTGTCATGAATCATCTGTTTTGTAAAGTAAGAGCAGAAATAGCAGCAGGCAATGTCACACACAGTTCAGGCTGCTGAGTGAGTGTGAGTATTCACCACTGATTCAACTCATTAAACTTAATGCATCAAGTAACTGTGCTTCACTTCAGGCATTGTTTTGAGGACAGTGTTCCCTAGAGGTTTAACCCAAAACAAAAATGGTGTGTCAGAGCGTACAAGTAAAATCCTAATGAACCCAGCACAAGTCCAATCTCTCCAGGCTCACCTGCAGTCTGCAGGTTATGGAAGTTATTTAATACAGGTGAACGTGGCAGACAGAAGCCACAAACTGTTGTGTTCGGGCATCCATATGTGATGATCACAACAGCAGTTGTCATGAAGTCTTGTGGTGCCACAGGCAACTTTTAAGATTCGTACTCAGACACAGTGGATTAACAGGAGACCAGTGTATCAGTGTAAACTCCTGGATAAAATCCAGCTTAATTCAGAGGCATCTGTTTCTTATAAATGGTGAAGAAGGCAACTAATCCTGCGTGGGTTTCTGCTGTTTCTCCATTTATCCTAGAGTCAGCTACATGAGAGCATAGATGCTAGAAACATAAAGCACAGCTGATTTTTAGAGGGCACATAATTGCATGAATATGGTATTTCCACAACAAAATGCAATACAGAAACCAGTAGAAGCTCGGGAAGAAGGAAAGCAGCACCTAACTTGTGACTCCATGTGTCATTCCTATCACCTGTCTCACACCAGAGACAGGAGTGGATTTATTTTCCTGCAGTTTTTCTAAAGCAGTCTGAACATCTGAAAATAAGATCCTGTGTAAGGTTATGGAGGAGGATTAGAGCCACCACCACCAAAACTGGACCGAGTTTTTTTTTCTTCATCGAGTGAGAACCAGTGGCATAAGGACAGCACCACACACAGGGTTGGACAGTAAGAGGCACTGGTTTTTGGCCTATTCATGAGAGTAGTTGACACTAAGAAAACCCATCTATTACTTCTCACATTTCCTGCCTGTACCTACACTGTGAATATAAAAAAAAATTACCACCACTGTAGAAAGGAAGAGGGAAAAAAATAGGAAAACCCACATGAGTATCTATTAATTCAACTATTAATCTTCTTTAACATACAGCAGAACAATAAAGTACTGATGAATGTAGAAGACTGACATTAATATCAATTAGGATATTATTCAAGTTTCTGCATGTGCTGTCAGTACCTGACAGGTTTGAGATTTAGAATTGATTATTATTATTACTTTTATAGTTTTTTTTTTTACATAACAAAATGAAATGAATGGGATGAATCAACAGACTCAGCTCCAGCACAAACTGTTGTCAGTCTACAG
>OMLM01004119.1:73383-97237 GCA_900302695.1 Helostoma temminkii | reverse complement strand
AATGCATCTACAGATGCATTTCATTCAATCATGGTGTGACTGTGGCAGAGATGTTTAATTTTTTATTCAAATAAAAAGTATTTACTTAGAAAACTACTCCATGAGAAGCGAAAATACACTTTAATTTTTCTACTCAAGCGAAAGTACAAACTCCAAATGTTACTTAAAGTAACACAGAACTTGTTATCTACGTTATTCATCATTACATAAATATATAAGTAGTCCAGATTTGTTTAACAGACTTTTAAAAATTTTAAGTTACGATAAAAAACGTGGTGTTACCAAAAGATTGTGAAACAAAAATAGCAGCTGGAAATGTGGGACTGATTTTAACCACCTAATGCAGGATGTGAATCCATAAATAACACATCAGCATATTATTAACTTATAAAATTTTTGTGAGAATCTAAACCTGCAAAAAGTAACTAGGAACTAATGCTGTGAAATAAATGAAGTGGGTAAAATACAATAGTTACTACTGTTTAGGATTGAAGTAACCTTAGTACAGTACTTGAATAAATTTACTAACGTCGAACAAAATATTTATGCTCTAATGAAAATAAAAGAAGAATACACATGAAATGCATTTACTTCACCATTTTATGTTCAATGCTGCTAATTATTAGACCTAGCTACTTGATCTAGCTAGTTAGCTTACAGTCCTGGCATTAGTGTAATTAGCGTTCCTAGTCTAATTTTAACAAATTAACATTCACAGAGGAAAAAACTATTAACAAAGTTACAAAATAAATGAAGACAATGCATTAAAAAGTAACTATTTGATATGTAAATATGTGCTATATTTATAAACTTTCCGCTGTAAGTAACAAGTGTAGCAAAATACTCCCCGACAACAGTTTACATTAAGCTAACGTTAGCTGTTTAAAAACTAAGCTAGCTGGGGGGTTACATTTTAGATGCCTGTGTGTTAGTATACATTTAAAACTCTGAAAAAAAACAACTAAAGTAGAGTCGTCCACAGTGGTTAAAATGTACATAAACATTAATAAAAAATATTTCCAGACATTCTTGTGTTTATTTCATGTTTAATTTTTACAGAAACTGTCAAATTTAAGCACGGGTTTCGGCTCAGCTCAAGCTAGCCGTGCTAACCGGTAGAGCAACGGTTACCTGCGCCGCCATGACTCGCTGCCTCTCGGCTATCAGCTTACACTTGGCGCACTGACAGTCTCTCCAGTTGCAGAAGCGTTTGTGCCCCTTCAGAGGAGACACGTAGCCGTGGTTCCTGCAGCGGGAGCACTTGGGCATCCTCGGAGGTTTCTGACCTTTGGATGGGGAGAGAGGTCCGGGGCACTCCTGTTTGCTCTGCTTGTCCTTGCTCATGGCTGCTGGAAATAAATTAACAAAAAAAAAAAGATGACACCAGCTACTATGTTGGATGTTGTCCCACGATGGGCTGGTTAAAGCCTGTAATGGTGCCAGCATGGAGGCCTCCTCCCGCCTTGCTGGGATTTTTTTTTTTCCTTTTTTCAAAGCCTGTGGGAGTTTTATCAAACTCAAGCGGGAGGACAGTGGCATCACTCTGCCTCACACTGTATTATTAGTAAAACATGGTCTGGTAGTTTATTTAACTGTTTCATGGAAACTTTATGGTTGAATGACAACTTTTTTTTTTAGGTAAAACCCTATAATAAAGTCACAAAAGATGTACTAAAGCAACGTTTAACTAATGCATTAAATATATATCACGACTTATGTGTTGAAAGTTATGAATACATATACTTTACACTCACTGACCACTTTATTAGGTGCATTTTTTAAGTTAGGACTGTCTAAAAGGTGATGATTCTTATAAATAGTTATTATTAAAGTCATAGAAGACATATTAGGAGACTTTTCTAATGTTTTGGCCACTTCATTGATTTTGAATAGGTTAATAAAGTGGACAGTGTGTGTGAACATGTAAAAAATAAATGGAATGAAATAAATAAATAGGTCTCCATGATTTTGTATCAGCGGTTCATAGTTAAGAGATCATTAGTTAGGCAAGGTTATTTAGTAATTCACTGTTACTTCATACATTTCATGGTACCAGTGGGGTGGCTATGGCCAGATAAATCTTCAGTAGGGCCTTGTCCCACAAGTGTCCCCCTCCAGGTCCATAGGTCAACATGCTAATTTCATCAGAAAAATTAACTGGCTCATCTAATTGTTACTCTTGTTTTAGCGACTTAACTTATCAAATCCAAATCTTTACACACACAAAAATGCTTTTATTACTAGATGTCATGGATAAAATATCGTGGTACTACGCTTGATCCTTGATATTTAAAGCCCTTGTTAAATACAATTGTGCCTCCCTAAAGGAGCTAATATTGTTTCTGATATTACTGTGATATCCTCCCTGAGTTTGTAGTTGAGCTGTAGTATCTGAGTATCCTAATAAATATACATTTACTGTATCTCATTTTCCCATGCCATGCAGCGACCAGATCCTCTCCTCTTGACTGAGCTGCAACTGAATTAACCTTCACACTGGTCAGTCCCTCGCCCGCCTGAGCAGATTTATGGTCAGGGAGTGAAGTGAGATGAAACATGCGCCCAATTAAAATCACCTCTGCCCAACAGAGGCGGGATGATACGCTGCCAATTAAAAACCAGGCATTTACACAGTCGGTCAAGATAAATAACTGCTCCACTTCATTGACTCGGTTCCTGGTGGCGTAGAGAAACTGAGAGCGTTACAGCACTGAGTTTAATTGCCTCCATAGAATAAGGTAATAATGATTATAATGCAGTAATAAAGTGCGCAATTTAAGACATTTAACATTTCTATTAGTCTGACTCCTTTCCAAGCCACCTAATAACAGGCTTTAGGGTGAGGCAGCAGGCAAAGCAGGAGTCCCTATGAAAAGATGGTGGTTTTCTCATACGATATTTAAGTGGACATAGAGAAAAATAAAACATTTTCCTCCTGCAGGGACATACAGAATATACACTTTATGTTTTATACTATAGTAATTTCTTTTCCCACACTGAGCTGAACGTTAACTGAGGGACGAAGAAGTCATAGTCACAATTTCTTAACATTTAATGGGTGAACTGTGGCACTAATTATAAAGCCATATTCTCATAGTGTGTCATAGTGCAGGAAGTATTTAGACTATTTAGTTGAAGTAAAAGTAGCAGTTGCATGAAAACACCAGGTTACAGGTTGAGTATGAAAGAAATGAAGCCAAAGTAAACAGCTCATCATGCATTATTTTACTATATTGTAACCTTATTATTGTTTATACAATACCATGAGCCAGATGTAGTCCAGTAAGAAGTATAACATTGTGTTGAAGTATGAAGTAGCATAAAATACTGAAGTAAAGTACAAGGGCCTCAAAGTTGTATGTAAGTACTGTACTTGAGTGGACAGAGCCTACGATATTTCTTTCCACTACAGTGCCAGGAGATGTAGAAAGTGGCTACTACACTCCAAATAAAATTAAATTAAATTAATACCCTGAAACACAAGTAACACTTAACTGAGTGGCAACTTGAACTTAACTCACTACCTGTTGTTTAGGGTTCATTTTCTTTTTTTTATTTTGAGAATGAATTAGCAGTAATTTAATATCTCTCAATTACAAGAAAACTGCGTTGTTATTAGTTTGTAAGACTTAATAATTATTATTTTGGAATAATATTTTTAAGATTAGTTTTACCTTATTTTTCAGCTGGTCTGATGATAGCTTCAATATAGTCAGACTTTGCAACATCATTCATCCAAAGCATACAGGTCAATCTAAACACGGTCTAAACACAGATCAAACCATTAAAATAAACGTCATAAGTTTAAAACATATCTTCAAAAGTCTATGTTAAAATTACAATAAAACCATGAATGCCCGATCAGTAGTATGACATTTTTATCCTCTTCGATGTTCGACGTAGATGAAAGAGGACCGATTTTCGAGGAGTCCTTGAATGCAGCATTGCCTAGCAACAACGCAGCTAGTTTAGTTTAGTTTCTTGGCTCAAACTTTTGCGAAACCCTCTTCGACAATGCCCAAAAAGAAAGACAAAAAAGACGGCGACAAAGAAGACAAAGACAAGAAAACGCCGAAAAAGGGTAGTTCTGCAGATAAAGCCGGTGCTGACGACAGAGAGAAGGATTTATACCTCACCCAAATACGCTATTTGAACGACCAGTTGGAGAGGTAACGCTAGCTAACGTAAAGTCAACAGATATCGCTGTTTAGGAAAATAATTCACTCGGCTTTTGTTTACTCGCAGAATAAAAATGCGATACGTGTATGCATGCAAGAAGTCAACTCTACTATATCCATATCTATGGTTTAAAAAATCACTTCAACGCAATTTATTTACGTAATTTACGCAACGTTTCCGCTTAACGAGATTATCACTTTGAATTTAGCTTCTTTACTCGTTTACAAATTAATATATAGCAAATCATAACTATCTAGTTAAGATTGTTTGTAGCTTTAACCTACTCACAGCGTTAATTCAAAGCAGTTTAAAGGGAAATATTTTAATTCTTTAGTTACTTTATTTTGCTAAATAAGTAACTGCACTTTTTGTAACTATGCAACAGTCTGGATAATGTTTGGCATTTTTAATGGGAAATTTCTAAACATATGGTTGCAACTTTCTCCTGTAATACAAGATGTTTGGAAGTGACATTTTAACCTTTTTTTAATAGGATGCACTAACGTTTTATAACATTAAGATGTTGTTTCCACTGATGCTGAGTGCATTTATTGGACACATTGAACAAAAGTATCTGCCAAATTATATTTATTGTCTTTCAATGTCTTACAACAATCACTAAAGACACTGCTTTTACGGTACGCTCCTTTTCCTCCTCAAGATATCAGCTGAAAAGCGATGAGCTTGAGAAGCAGAGGAAAGAATTAAAAGCTCAGTACGTCACGCTGGAGAAGGAGAAGAAGGACATTGTTGAGTTTCTCAAACGCTCCCTGCTGGAGAAGGAGGATGAGGTGGATGAGCTGACAGAGCGCCTGGAGGGTCAGCGACAGGCTGCTGATAAGGAAAGAGATGCCGTGCAGCTGCAACAAAACCAGCTGAGACAAGAGCTTCAAGGACAGATAGAAGAGCTTAAAGAGGAGAACGCCACACTTGGTGAGACAGAATTTACTTTAGCGCGCAGAGCATCGGATGAAACCGCTTTGATTTGGCAACTTTTCCACATAAAACATATATAATTTCAGATTATACATCAAAAGGTATGCATAACTGAGAAAATTGTACCAGTGACACGAAATGAAAAATGTTTGTCACAAAAAATATGACATTGTCAGACCTTTCACACACACGGAAACATCTGTTGCAGGCTGACCAGCTTTTTCACAAATCTAATCCAAAATGCATTATGACCTTTATAGAAATGTAGATAAATCTTTGAATAATTGACTGAACTGGAAAATTATGATATTTTATTTTGAAATTTGTCACAGTAATTATAAAACCCTACAGGTACAAGAAAACAACGTCACAATGTTTACTTCACTGGACATAAAAACACAAAAGATAACTGGCTGAGCAGATTTTACACAAACTGCATGAAGAAACCAAACGTTGAAGTTAAAGAGCCACAGAGCAGAAAACACTACAAGTAATCAGAGACTTTGTGTAATACCTGTTTCTCTCCTGCTTACAGTGGCAAGGCTGTCTAGTCTGGAGGAGTTTCAGAAGGAGAAGGAACAGCTCGTCTCCAATGTGGAGTCTCTGGAAAAACAACTGGCCAGTCAGAAGCATGAGCACAAAACTGACATCCACGATCTAGAGATGAAAGCACTGCTCGAAAAGAGGAGGTGAGTCTGGGCTACTTACTTCTATGGTTTAAAGTCTCTGCAGTTGTTTTAATTGAAGTGAAAAATCATAATGTACAAGGCCAATCAGCATTAAAACTAGTCAAATGTATAACAGTCCTCACGAGGCTTCAGTAGGATTAAAATAGATGTAGCATTATTTCTGTATCCTACTGGACTTGTTCCTTTTCTAAAGGTTGGAGGAGGAGATGGAGAGCCACGTGGCAGCCATGGCAGAGGAGGTGCAGCACCTGGTGGACCAGAATCTCCCCGAGACAACCAGGATGGCCCTACAAGAAAACACAGAGTTGAAGGTTCGGTTGAGCCAGTTATCAGAGCAGGCGCAAGTCCTGATGAAGGAGAACTCGGCCCTGCAAGAGCGCAAGAAGCAACTCGGCCTGGATGTGAACATCCTGGAGAAAATGCTCGGCGAGATTTCCCGCCAGAGCTGCATCCACAAGAAGGCACTTACTTTAAAGTCTTATTTTGAAAATCTGTTGCAATTTGGTGCTACAAGGTTCTACTGTGTCTATACGATGAAAGGCTGAATTCTTTTTGTCTTTCCTAGCACCACGTGAACTTAACATTTAGTTTTCATTTTCCCACACTTGGTGTTTAATTTTGAAAACAAATTATGAGAAACATCTTATCTCCGTCAGGTGGTGGAGCAGCTGACGGAGAAATGTCAGCAGCTGCAGAAAGAGCGGGAAGACGTCAGGCAGGAACTTAAGCAGCTTCAGACTGAACACAAAGGCCTCCTGGCTGAGATGGAGGTGCTCAGGTGAAGGTTTACTCGTCTCTGTACTGTCTGATTCATATTTTAGCGTATTAATTTAACTGTCAATAACTTTTGACAATGTGTCAGTGTCAGACGTGGAAAAATATATAAATACACAGTTAAATTGTCATTCCAGTGTAATCTCAGTATTTAAGTTACATTGTTGTTTGACCCGACAGTGTGTATTGGGTCATTCGTCATACAGGTCCAGAAGTGTTTGGGCAATGGTTTTGCTTCTATACACCACAGCAATACTGGACATAATAACAACACATTAAACTAAATAGTCTATGTAAGTCTATGAACGCACAACAGTTTGTCCCACAACCACCTTTGCTTTAGCAGCACCCACACACTCAACACAACCCTACATGTAGATTAGTGTGGGCTACACACTACAAGCTAGCCTGTATGCTAGCATTCTTCCTTACTAAGCAGCATGGTAAACCATAAACGTACAAGCTAAACTTCTCCTGCTACACCATGTTAGCAAGCACTACACCAACACACCAAGCTAGCCAGCACCAAACATTTTCATTCTGGTAAAAAGCCACTTCTTATCTTCCATACACTTCTGTTAAAAACGTGTTGAGGTCACACCCATCACTTTAGCTCTGAATTGTCTTTGGCCCACCTGCATTTACTCCACAGCCATATTGTTCACTGGCTGCTTTAAGCTCTGCCTTTTTATACCCAGCTTGTCAACTTGCCAACAAAACCTC
Organism: Helostoma temminkii; assembly: GCA_900302695.1. Lineage (NCBI taxonomy): Eukaryota > Metazoa > Chordata > Actinopteri > Anabantiformes > Helostomatidae > Helostoma > Helostoma temminkii. The sequence continues at coordinate 89,936 of OMLM01004119.1, read as the reverse complement.
TAAAGCCAAGACACAAATTATGAAGGGGGTTGATTCCCAAACTTTTGTTTCTTACCTGATTTTCAGAACCACAAATTAAAACACAGCCTGTTCTCTTTTCACTTCATAAACTGTAAATTTTCCATGTAATGACAAAAAACAGATTAGTTTCACTTCACTCCGTCCCTGAACAGACTTTCTAATAAACCATTCACTTTAACTCTCTATTTAAGAGTAGGCACATTGCATACTGTCAGACACACACACGATCAGCATAATGCAGGGGGCATCCGGACTTGAACCGGAGACCTCTTGATCTGCAGTCAAATGCTCTACCACTGAGCTATACCCCCACTGTCTGTCAGCGCTCTTACTGATGTGTTTTTTAGACAGAAGGGGACCTCATTGTCAGTGCAGCACAATAAAAGCACAGCTGAAGTGCGTCAGCTGGAGGCTGCGCTAGAGGACGAGAGGAGGAAGAGGAGCAGGATGAAGAGCGTCATGCAGGAAGCAACTCTCATTCTCAGAAAAGCCCTGATGGTAAAACTGCTTTGTCCGTAACCACAAACATTGTCCATCAAGAACATCACATCACATAAACATGTTTTCATCTCAGCCCACTGGACCAGTTTCCATCGTCATGTGTGTCACAATTAATAGTTTAAGGCTTTAAGGTTAATGTGAGGGTTAACTCGTTTCTGTTTTTGCTCTGCTGCTGATACAAACAATGAGGTTAATAATGAAAAGTTTATGCTACAGCACCTCTGACAGTCAAAAAGCAAAATAGTAGAAGAAAACAAAAGTCTGAAATCAATACACAACTTTAAAAAATACCAGATAAGAGCTGAGATGACCTGATGACCAAACCATGAAGTGCTCTGTAAACCTGCGGTTTCATTTTAGACAATTTTCTTGTTGCATTAGAAAAAAAATATATATATATATATTTCACTCAATGAGATTTTTCAGCCTCCTAGATGTTCATGTTTTCATGACTTCAACCCAGATGCTCTTCTTTCTGCAGGACACCTCTACTGAGCAGGAGTTAGTCACACAGTGGAAGAAACTGATGCAGGAGCTACTGGTGGTCCTGAACGGAGCCACCAGCTCCGCCGCTGAAGAGCAGCAGGCCTCTGACCCTGCAGCAAGCAGGTAGTGAACTCACGTTGTCTGTCAGGATTATGCTTTCACATTTTCTCAGCTCGATGTGCCCTCTGCCTCTGGACGTGCTTCACAAAACATTGTTTACACTCAGGAAACACTAAGAATTAGATAATTAGATCTGTACCTTTGCCTTGTCTTGTGCAGAGCAGTGAATCTGGATCCAGCTTTGAGTTTCCAGTTCCAGCTGGCCCGCTACAGACCAGGCGATCTCGGCCTTGTACCCCCTCCAGCACGGAAACACAGAGACATACTGTCCAGGACGTTAGCAGGGTCATGCGGCATCACTACACCTCTGCACAGGTTTGTTCATCGCACCAGGCTGTGTGGAAGTGTTTTCATTTTCCGTTATGGACTGCGATGGCAGATTTTTAAAGGAGGCTCTTACACTTGTATTGACTCTGCTCACAACCACCTGTCACTTTTCTGTCTCTCAGGAAACCCTGCAGTCAGAAGACGACCAGCTCAGTTAACCTGAGTGACTCAGCTGCTGGATTTTTGACCTCCAAACACTCAGTCACCAAACTCAAACGACAGTAATATTTATTAAACAACACTTAAGACTTTTTAACATTAGAGAAACAACCCGTAGACCATGTACCCACTGCTCTTTGTGAAGCAGCTAATTTTGTATTTATTTTGTATTATTAGTCTTTAAGATGTCACATTTATGTATTTGGGATTTCTTGATCCTGAGCTACTTAAACGTTTGCTCCCGTTTAGCAAATCTGCTGCTGTTACTTCACTACTGTTTAACTCTGAAGGTAAAACATCAAGCGAAGTCCTGCAGCCACTGTTAGTGCCAAAACACATGATTTATACTGTAAATTAATTAATGGAAATAAAGTAATTTTTCTTCATTATGTTTGCTTGTACGGCAACTAAATATGACTTTAACTATTGATAAGCTATGTAACATCCAAAACAGTGATGAGTATAAGAATATCCTACAGTGTCATGTTTAACTTTAAACCCTTTAAATCATTGTTTTAATTTGTGTTAAAATTATTGAAGATTCATTCTGAATTTTATCAGCTAATTGTTGCGGCTTTAAATTTTAAGTTGCAGCTACTTTAACTTTTCCTTTTTGAAATTTCAAAGATGAAATTATTGATGAGTTTTTCCTCTTTCTTCGCTTCACAATTATGTTTCAGGCATCTTTTACTCGTTTTATACAGCGCTCCGTTTTTCTTGAAGATTGAATAACAAATGTCATGAGTCATAACTGTGCAGATGCCACATTTATTTTCAGTGCAGCTTGTTTTGTGGTACCATGTGTCGTAGGTTAAACTTCACGTTTACTCAGTGCAGGTTTAATCAGTGAAGACCAATTTAAACTTTTTAATCAACGTTTATTATTATATGGCAAAAGGTCAGGCACTTCAATTCTCATATGAAGATGAAAGTCAGCACCTTGATGAATACTAGAGGAGCTTACATTAGACATGACAGACAGAGAGAAAGTAACTGGACAAGAAGGGAGAATAACTACACTCTAATGACCACCATATGTACAAGGAAATACATAATATCTGCATTAAAAACTTTGATAAATATATATCTTCATGGACTGTTAAGCAGTAATAGGAAATATTCAAAATACTGTGATTCTTCTTTTTAAATAGATAAAAAGGATTTGTATAAAAGTACAATTTCTCCAGTCTAGGTCACAACTATTCATTATTGGTTCTTCCACATGAGTCGTGCGTGTGCTGTGGAGCTGGGTGTACGTATGTGACACCAGGATGTGGAGGTGAATGATATATACATGAGATATTTCCTCTAATGTGGTGGATTATTCTCCATCTGTCTAATCTGACGCGATTTAAAAAAAAAAGAAAAAAAATGAAAAAAAATCATGTTTTGGTGCTCTTGAATGATCAACATTGAGCTTTAGAGATTTAAAAAAAAAAAAAAAAAAAAAGGTCGAATAGCAAAACAGAAGAAGAGTCTGAGGAAAAGAACAGTGGCGTTTAGTGGGTTTGCTGATCACTCAAAACTCACTGTTTACATTCACGTAGTGATGAAAGGGCACTTTGGGCTCGTCACGGAGGCAGGTGTGACCACAAAATAAAAAAATAGATATTTCCAGATATCACATTGGTTGGGTGGTTTGTTGATTGACTGGTTGGGATCCATCATGGAGCTGTGGGTAAGGCATTGTTCAGCGTGAACCAATAGCAGCGCGGGGTTTGTGGGCAGGGGCGGGACCTCTAATCAAACATGCCCTTCCGAGTGGGACTGGGTGACGTCTTTCTGCCGAGGCGAGGTGTCCCCTAGAAGACAGTCGTACACAAACACGTGTGAATGGTTTAGATGACAGTTAACAGGTGTCACGTGAATTTAAGAAGACGAAACCTAAAAGAGGATTTTCTTTATCTGATTAATTGCATCGATTGTATTTGTCTCAAAGCATCTTTTGACTTGACACTTACTGGTGACTGGGCTTTGGAGAAGTTGACGTGTGCGTAAAGCAACACTGCAATGTCTTTATGTCCTGCTTCCAGAGCTATGGACAGGGCAGTGCTCTCATCCTGAGAGGAGGAAGAGGAAGAGGAGGAGGAGGAAGAGGAGGGGGAATTCAACATGAATAAATAGCAAAAAGAAGAAGAGAAATTAGTTAAAGTTTTAGTTAAAGTCATGTGGGTTTGTACTGGTCTAGATACACAGTTCACAATGTTTCATTTATTTCCAGTCTGTATGTTTAAATATACTTGATGTACTAACACTGCAGCATGTTTTCAGTGCTTTCTCCCCTACAGGCTTCAGTTTGTTTCATCTGGTGTAAATAGTAATCGCACTTGAGTGCACAGAGACACAATAAAAGAGGTGGTTCGATCCAAGTAATCTAGTGAACTCAGGTGTGGTACCAAACCAAAACAGGACCATAGCTATGACTGAGGGCAGTGGATTATGTGCACATTTTATTTACTTTTGCTCAAACACCTAAAACCTGCGGCTGTCGTGCAGCGCATCAGACATGTAGTCTTTTTTCTCTGCGTGAAAAGAAACAAACTTTGCAAATTATTTTTGACGCTAGAGCAAACGTACCAAGATGTGATTTGTGCAATTAGTCCACTGACCTCATACTTAATTGATTACTAGAATTTGTCTTTGCCATATTTTGTCATTTTCAAAGTTTGTCAAACAAATCTGGACGGAACTTTTACATGTCACATCTAAGATAAGGTGGCACTTAAATGAAAATAACAAAAAAATAAACAAGAACTATAGAGTAAAAACAACATCTACTTGTTTAAATACCATAACTTTATTTCAATTTGTAACGGTGTTTTTAAAATGTGCTATTTTATAAAGTTTGGCAGAATTTTTTTTTTCCAGATATTTAGACAAACTATTAAACAATTTCCACACCATTTCTAACACTAATGAAGGACTAATAATTTGGTTTCTGTTGACTATTATGTAGTTTGTTTACAGTGAAATACAGAAATTAAGGCATACTGTTTAAAAAAATAAAATAAAGGAATTAAAGGAATAAAAACCATATCAGTGTAAACTGTGTCAGTCACTACCATCAGACCAGCAAATGTCTCTCTACACTCCGAGTTACTCACGTTGTCGCTGAGCGTGGCGTCACAGCCTGGTTGAGCCAGCAACAGTTTGACGATCTCGACGTGGCCGTGTTCGCTGGCACACATCAGCGCCGTGGAGCCCTCGTCGTCCTGGATGTTAACGTCGGCCCCGTGAGCCAGCAGAGCCCGAACCATGTCCATCCTGCCGTGACTGACCGCCAGCATCAGCCCCGTCTGACCGGCCTGAAACCGCAGCAGTAATTAAAACATTTTGGACATTTAAGCTTTATTAAAATGACATAATATCTCTGTCGAGATGTCTGTGGGCAGGATGCTTCCAGTTCTACATTGAATGAATGTTTTATAGCGAAATGTCAGCCTTAGAAATAATAACATTTGTTACCACTTGGTGTCACTAAAGTACAACTTTTCCTACAACAAGGTAAAAACTTTCTACAACATTTGTATTTGAACTGAAATCTTAATGTTTCTAAACACCTAATTTAAGCCTTTTAAATAAGCAGAAGTTCACATCATTTGTGATTAATCCTGTTTAATTTATAAACAAAGACTCAGTTCTTGATTTCTCACATCTCACCGACACCTAACCGGTGCGTGGCAGCTGTTGGTGCCTCGCCCTCTGACCTCCAGTCACTGACCTGGCTGGCTCGGGCGTTGACGTCGCCCTTGCCGAACAGCTCAGCCACAATGTGCATGTCCTTGGGCGTCTCCACGGCGGCCAGTGCTGCCAGCATGATGGGTGTGTATCCCGCCTTGTTCTGCTGGTTGACGTTACACACATCTGCAACACACACATCGTTTTTTACTGGGGGGGCTACGCTTTAATCATGGGTGGTCTCAATGGGAATCAAACCACTGTCTGGTCTGACTGACTATAATTGACTTGTTGCCGTCACTCAACAACACTAATGTACAAGGACTAGTGTCAGGCCTGTGATGCTTCAGTCAATCACTCGTCAGACTCCTGGGATGGTGTATTGTCCGATCCTTCAACGACTCACCCTACATTTTTTTGCGAGAAGCCTTTTCAGACCTGAAGCATCATCTTGGTGAAGACACACCAGAGTCTGTTCAGGGTGAGGCGGGTATGAGGACGACTGCTCTGCCACAGGGGGGAGGAGAGGTCTAAGGAACTGGGTCGGTGAGAGGACAAAGGCTACAATGGAAACAGGGGGGTGGATATGCTGTCACACTGCACAAGGGCACAAAAGGACGAGGAGACAAAAGGCTTTTAGAGCAGCGAGTGGCCTGGACCTCATCGCAGTCTATTGAGCCCTCAGAGAAGTCACAGCACGGACGGTATGTGTGCGGAGGAAACCTGCTCACCACGTTAAGAAACAAGTTCCTTCTGTTCACATTTGGTTTCTCATGACACATGCATGAGTCTCTTTCTCTTGCAAGTCGTACTAATATTAAATCTACCTGGTTTAATAATTAGCAGTACGAAAACTTAACAGGCAACTTGTGCCATTCGTCACGTCCACAGTTTGATTCTTAAATGATTTTCACACATCAGAGGAGTTTTTGTTTCTTCTAAACAGTAATGCTGTTTTCTGGAGGAGCTGTACTGCTCAGAGTGACACAACCTGGAAACTGTCATATGTCCACAGGTTTCAATCTATAAATCAACAATGCTCTATGGATTTTTCAATGAAAAGTTTACAGAAAGATCTGCAGCTTACTGATTCAATTTGTGTTGCATTTTAACTAAACAATATTACAAATGCATTGCACTACATTTTTAGAGATCTCTTAATACATATGTTGGTGTTTTCTTCATGCCATTAAAGTTTTAGTAAAATTGTGTGTGTACAATACTTATAAGTTTACATTTAACTGAGCTGTGCCTCAAAGAAAAAAGGCACAACTTCTTAAACAGCCACAATTAGTCATGGATCATTCTGGATCACTGATCATAGACTAAGAAGAGGAGGAAGCGTTTACATGGCGTTTACTACTGGAGTTAATCTGAGCTTTCTGTGGTGAAATAACTGCTTAAACAGGAGTCCTGAGCAGCATGGACAGGGGAGGAACACAGAAGGTTCGGGTGGTTTTTGTGTTAAGTGGAGGAGTAAAACAAACCTTGGCTGCATCAAAAAGGATGAATAAGGAAAGTGCTGAAAGATTTACCAACCCTGGAGCAAAAAAAAAAAAAAATTATTCTGAATCATCCTGCTGTCCTCACCTGCATCCAGAAGCTTCTTCACCACCTGGAAGTTGGAGTGTGACACGCTGTAGTGCAGCGCCGTGTTGCCGTTGCCATCCGCCATGTTGACGATGTGGCGGAGCACTGCTGGAGAGATGGCCGCAAAGGCCGCCAGGTAGTCCTCAACCTGGCCCGCTATCGCCGCCTTCTGGCTGGAGACACGGAACCACTCGTGTTGCACCGTGTTCAGACAGGCTCTCTGGTGAAGATGGAGGAGGACTGATTAGTGTTGTGTGTGGACACTGGTGTAGAGAAGACTCAAAGTAGCATGTAAATCCATTCTAATACACGATGGAGTATCAGCTTTTCCTAAATGTCTTTAAAGTCATAAAATTCAAAATAGTAAAAAAAAAAAATAGAACAGTTTCTGAAAGTCTTGTTGTGACTCACCACTAGACTAAAACCACTATATTTTTAAGTTTAAGTTCCAAAGAATAGCATTTTCTATCCTCTTGCAGGTAATCTCCAAATAATGTCCAAGAAGAACACAGAACATTTATGTAGCATGCAAAGAAAAAACATCCGCATTAACTAAAATGTGGGAATTCTAAATTTCTCAACAGCTACTGCACAGCTGTGGTGTGGTGATGAGAACGTTGGACTAAGAAAACACTGTGAAGACAAGTAAAGAGCAGTCTGTGCTGGATGTTATTAAACGTGGCTTAAAATATTAGCATATTACAGTATTAAGTACTACAGAGTATGACTGAAACACTAAATCTCCTCACCAGATCTTTATTGCCCACAGCCTTCGGATCGCTGAGGTGAGATTTGAGAACGCTGCACGCAGCCACCATCTTCTCACTTAGCTCATATCTGTAGAGGGAGGTCAAAGACAGTCATGTCGTTACTGTAACTTTACCTTCAGTCCTATTAGCTGCACATAATTTGCACCTTATCCAGTAACTTCTCCGTTTATGTGACAGTAATCTGCCTAATTGGTTTTTGATCTGATTGTATAACAACAACTGCTTTACGTTTGTTCCACACTACGTGTTTAAATCATCATTTATTTATTGTTATTTAACTAGAGTAGTTATCTGCTTTCCACCTCTGGGTGGAAAATAATATTTTATTCTATTCTGCTGATGGTCTGTAGTTTTTCAGTGGCTGATGCTGCTGCTTGTCAACAATCACAATCTAATGCACTTGAACATTCAGTCATGCAACGTGGGCATTAACATACACAGAAAAAAAGCTAAAAAAACCAAACAAAAAAAACCAAAACAGTGGCTCCTTCACACTCTTGAACAGATAAAACAACACAGATCGTCCCAAGCACAAGCTAATCCAATATCTAGCATTTGTCCTATGCAATTCTTCATATATAAAATAATTGACAGATTCTACACTTTCTGATCACTTGATTTAAAATATGCCTCCATCTCATATCACGTCTGAACCCACAGTTAACAAAAGATTAGAACGAAAACTAAAATATTCTACACTTGACATCTTTACTCACATCTCTCTCGTCTCCCGCTTCTCTGGTCTATCTTCATCGTCCTTCTTATCCACATCCTCTGCTCCCTCAGGCTGGAAATTCTCCCTGGTGTTCTTTCCCTCCACGTTCTTGTGTTCCTCCTTTTCGACTTCCTCCTCCACCTCTTCTTCTTCTTCTTCTTCTTCATCCGACCCAGAAGAGCTGCTGTCCTCTGAGCTGGAGTCGTCACTCGATGTAGTCTCATAGCTGGGTCAGAAGGGGGCAACAAAAGCACAGACAAGAGAAGAGTCAGGTGCTTGCGTCTCGGATTTCATCACATCCAGAAGGTAAAAAGGAGAAAGAACAAACGGCATTCTTGTAAAGCTGGAGGACTAAATCTCCATGTCTCAGTTTAAATTATCATGACATTGATTACGCAGCCGACAGAAGAGCCTGTGGTTATATTTTCCGACTCACCCTCCGTTCACGCCGACAAACTGCAGGTTCTTCTTGGTGCCGTTGGAGTTGGGTCGCCCGTCTTTCTTCTTCATGATGGATTTCAGGGTGTTCTGATTGCACGGCTGCCCTAAAGGAGAGAAAAGTGAGACACGAAGATTACTCCGTAGTTAATCACCAAGTATCATAGAAGTGACATTCATTTTTTGGTTGATATAATTCATTTTACTTTAAGAAATATCTCAAACGTCATTTTAGTAGCTTGTTCTCTCCTGCTGCAGTAAACAGCAACACAGCTTAGTCAACAAGCCCACTCAGGTCATCGACTCATTACAAATGGCTGATAACGCCCAAATGGTTCACTAAGGTTCTCCGACATGATCAAGAGGTTTGGCAGAAATGAAAGCAGCCATTAAGTGTTCGTCTCACGTTCGCTCCAGAGCGAACTGTCAGCGAGAGACTGGAAGTTGCTCTAAACCCTGAAGTATCTCAGTCATTTTAAGTACAGGCTTCGAAAAACCAAAATACCAGAGAGAGCGCCAGAACACTCAGCACATCTGCCAAGACTTGTCCAGATGGAGGGGCCTCTTTTAGCGCTCTGGGGGACAACTGAGAGAGCGAGCGTGGGTGAGAAAGTGTGTGTTCATGTAGAAACATGTATGCAGATGTGTGTGTACACACTGGCGCGTGCACACACGGTAGCAACAAAGTCGTTTAGCACGTTTCCTGTGTTTTGACAGGTGGGAGCGTAGTGAGGAACTCATCAGGCTCATGATGATGATGATGATGATGATGCCTGGATTATACATGTGAAACCCATAAGGAAAAACAGCACTAAAGTAATGCTTTAGACATTTCTGTCTAGATATCAATAACCATAAAACTCTGCTGCTGTAATATCACTTTACCACAGAAGACCTTTTCAAATGTGTGTTTATAAAATATATTTTTAGCTTCCTAATCACTGCATAAACATCTGGTCAGATCGCAATCACTGCTTTTTAATAGGGTCCAAAGTCAAGATTTTTTTGTATTTTTTTTTATCTGTCCATCAGCACACTGTATTTAAGCAAGTAACATCTCAGTAGCTCTATCACATCTTGAACAGCGAGTTGGCTGTTTAGCGAGTTTTCTATAACCTCCCGTAGGTCAAAACATAGGATTGTATTTATTTTTAAGTCATTATTGGGGTTACAGTCGCCTTATTTGCTTCAGCTCTTGGAACAGAATTACACAAAAAGCTGTAATTCTTGGTTCCTGGGACTTATGATTATTAAAAGTCCACTATAATGCACCAACTGTGTGGAAACTAGGAGTGTCATAAGAACCAAGTCTGTGCCATGTGTTTAACTGCTGAAGACAGCACAAAGACAGGATTGTACTGTTAAATTTCTCTTCTACAGCTCAGGAGACAAAATTATGATTTTCCTGTTTTGTCTGAAATGCCTAAAATCAATAAGTGAGCACCAGTCATTCTTCTAATGTCTGTGTGTCAAACACATTGTTATATGCAAAAAAAGTTAAATCAGGACAATTTGTTAACGTCTCCTCTCTGTCTTCTAAACCTGGAGGACGATATAGCAAAAGTTTAATAACTTTAAACAACATACAGTATGAGATGGCGTTGTGTTGTGAAAATTGTTGTACCATGCAACGCTGTGGACATCTGTAGGTCCATACGACTCTTCTGCTCAGCTGCACTGATCTGCTGCTGCTGCGCAGGTATTTTTGTTGACGTCTGACCCGACGAATCTCTCTCCATCTGTGCTAGCTCGGTCCGAACAGGAAGAGCCAGGGAGCACAGCTGCTGACTGCTCTCTAAAAAGGAAGAGAAGCAGGTGTAAGGGTCCAGGTAGGCTGATCAAATAAACAAATGTTACACTGACCAGGACTTTGTATGGTTTAAAATGTGTTCTGCAACAGGCACAGAGAGACACATGCATGATACAAGCAGAGCAGAGGCTTAAACATGACCTTGAAAACCTATTTCTTCAATGTGAGTGATGAACATAAAAAGTTTAAAGTGAAATTTTGGAATTATATTATTTTCTCACTGGTATTTTAAGGCCGTATCTTCACAACTTTAACTGTTTGCAATGACAAAAATCACTGAAAAATCATGCTGTCAAATCCAAAAATAAGCTGGTATTTTAAAACGCATTGTTTTAATGGTGCTAAAATATGTATTAGACGTTACAATAAAGCCAGATTTGTGCTGTTTTTAGCATCCTCTCACTTTAGCTGGACGATCACCTACACATTTACGCCCAATATAAGATGTATAATATGTATAAGAAATGACATCTGGTGGCAGTAATGCACCAATTAAATACACACATTTTGTACTGTAAACTGTTTACGAGGAAATATGTGAAGAATTTTAGGAAATATTAAAGTATGAAAATGCATTTCAGGTTTTTGTGAGGCCTTAATGAGTACGACAAAGCAATTCGGTCATATGCACGTTCTCCAATTTTCACTGTCACTTTGTGGTACAGAAAGATACCGATACTGGACACACACTGATTGGGGATCATTAAAGCGTTTTTCATCTCTTATTTATCTCTTGTTCATGTGTTACAAACTACAACCTGTGCTAACAGACTCTAAGAAAGTAGTACATATTTATTAGGTTGTTCCCATCTAGCTTATTGTGTTCTGTGCTGTTCCCTTTACTTGTCAGTCTTAGGTGAACTGGACCTATGTGCAGTTAGTCATGCTGCAAACCAAAAGAGGCTGGCAAATGACCACCAACAAACTTGCACACATCACAGACAAATGGCCTGTATTCATCTGCCAGGCAGCATGAATGCGTGTTATGCAACTCAGAAGGAGCCATGAATCAGCATCAACACTGAGGTGCTAGTGAAGGGCAGGGCGGTCCACAAAAACAACAAGTGGCTGATTGGTGCGACGTTAGTGCCTCCCAAAAAGAAATGAGCTCATTGTTGGTTCATGTCCAAAGCCCCCCACCACATTTTCAGGGTCAGAGACAACTCTGGCCTGTCTGATCCCATCAGGATCCACTTTAGTCACAACCCCACAACTCCAGATCCTCTACACTACAGCAGAACTTGCACTGGAATTCAATCCTAAACTTCTTCACACTGTACTTCAACAAAAGTGAAATAAGCTAAACCTACACTGCACTGTGAATACTTTCCAGATGCACAGTATGGCTAGTTACTTCCATGTTATTATTTATTTACTTATTTATGTGGTGCAGCTGGAACTTTTAAGGGTCTGGTGAGGGTGTACAGTAACTGAGGTAATTTTACCCCAGAGTACAGTAAAAACTTCAGAACATTCCTCTAAGTGTCTTAGCTTATGCTGTACTTTAATAATTGAGTAGTAATCAGATGGAGACATGTGGAGCTGATTGTGTCTATTGTGCAATAAACCACGGAGGAGAAAAGAGAAAACAAGCTCTGCACTCTCTCTGCAACGCCCCCCTTAAGCACTAAATATATGACTGCCTGTTTGCCAGCTATTAAGCAAGACAGTGTGAATGTGTGTGCATGTCTGTCTGTACATTTACTGTTGTCTAAGCTTGAAACTACTCTGTGATTGTCTGGCAGGATTTTCAGCCAAGAACCATTTATGTTTTCACAACACTTGAGAGCAGAAGGAATGCTGCCATGAGCATGTGGAACCATTAGCATCCCCTGAGCTGGATGTGGCAAACCCCTCACCTTTGTTTGAGTCGGACTGCAGCTTCAGTATGTCCTCGGCACTTCCGTACTTCATGACTGAGTTAATGGATGAGAGGGTATCGACCAGCTGACTGTTGATGGAGCCAAACTGGGATTGGGGCTGACCAAAAGCTTCTGCCAGTTCGGTGTAGTTCTCTGCCAGCAGCATCTGTTGCTCCTGCAGCAGTTTCTGCACCCTCTCAATGTAATGGTCCAGCCCAGCACCCGCCTGGTCCTGATTTTGCGCCGGTGCAGGCTCCGTTTTAACCGCCACAGATTCTTTGCTGTTACAGTTTATAATCGTTGCAGCTGGCTGGGAGGGGCCACATGCTATGTTTCTGGTTTTTAAGCCAACCAAGAAATTCTCATGGATGCTAACTGGTCCCACCCCACATTCTTTGGTTTTAGTCGAGCTTGCTTTGCCAAGGAATGAGTCCACATCTGTGGTGGTTCCAACAGCAATTGAACGCATCTTTGCTGCTGAGTGAACATCTTTGACAAGGCCTTCCCCAGCAGCGACTGTCCTCGTTTCAGTCACAGCCGTGTTGGTTTGCTTGTCACAGGTATTTAACACCATGTCAGTGAAAGAGTCCGTAAGGAGAAGTGTTTTTGTGTTTGTGGACTTGTCTGCAACTTCGGTCTCCGTACTGGTCTGCTGAGTTGCTGACTCAGGAGTAGCCATGACAGCAGAGTCCACTTTGCTGACAAAATCTGGTTCAGTTCCTTGCGACACCAATGTCTTTATTGGACTAATAATTACATCGACTGAACAGTCACCACAGCCAACTGATCTCGACTCTTTGCTCAGCTCTGTCATGGGTTTGCAAAGAGCCAAGCTGCCCACAGACTCCTCTGTGTTAACTCCCACCTCACAAACATTCAGCTCCACGCCTACCTGCTGATGGCACGTCTCCACCCGTCTGCCCACACACTGGTTATTTACCTCCACACGCTCATGCACCACCCACCGGTCTAAAGGGATATCTGGGCCTATGGCGATGTTCTGAACACTGGGTTGACAGGACACTCCAATAGTGTGGGATTGTACAGTTTTATCTGTGCTATCATGGCTGATATCCAGATGGTCACCCACTCCCTGGCTGTGCGTCTGGACTTTGGCCTCCACGCAGGCGTTGTACATCTCAGGCCTGGCCATCAGACCTTTGTCCGCTTTTTTCTTGTTCGTCCCACCAGCCGCTTGAAGCTCCAGTTTTAGCTTTCCCATCTCCACCTGGTGAGTCGTTTCTTTCAGCTGTACCTCCAGACGGTAGATCTTCTCCTTCAGTGCTTCGATGGTCTGCTGCTGGAGCTCAATCTCTTTCTCGGTTTCACTTGTCGTGCCCAGCATTGCTTCTGTCACACCAACCGACATGCTTCGCGTTTCTTGCCGCTCCGTCCCTACTCCTGCATCACGGAAACAATGTTCATTAGTCAGCCTTCTCTGAGAGACAGGAAGGTTGTTCATGTTTTCATCAGTAACTATGCCAATGGACTTTTGGTGCGCCTGGTTTTGTGTGACGCTGTGAGGCTGATATCCACTTATATTATTGTCCTGTGTCGTCTTCTCCAAAGCTTGTACCTCAGCAGCCAAACGCCTGAACTCCTCCAGTCGCTGAGCGCTCTGTTCCTGAGCTTCAGGTTCCATAATGTGCAGCTCTTGTTCCTTTTGGATGGGGCCCGGGTTTTCCATTTGGTCAGCACTGCCTACACTATAGGAGCGCTTACGAAACCCACTAGGAAGTGGATTTTTGGACTGAGCAGCTATTTGTCTTTTCTCCTCCTGCAGAACAGCAATCTTAACCTGTAAGATAGGAATGGTTTTCACCTGCTCCTCCAGCTCTTTCAGCCTCTTGAGGGCCACCACCATTTGCTCCCGAATTTGATGGAGGTGTAAGGGGCTAACATTTGTCACAGGCGTGGCCATGCCAGAGCTCATGGGGCTGTGGCGGATGGAGCTGCCCATGGACTGTGGGTAATAAGAGTTATACTCTCCATTGGGGAGGTTACCGTTGATGGGCAAAGGTTGATGTGTGCCAGGAGATATTTGGCTTGGGGCAATTGAACCAGAGTAAGAGGACAGTGAGCTGCTGGAGCCCATGCCACCGAAGCTAGCGAGACGTCGACGGGGCATCAGAGGCTCGTTATGCTGCTGCATGAGCAGACGCTCCTGTTCAAGTCGGCGACGGGTCTCCATGAGGGTCTTCTCTACTTGGGGGTTGTTACGAGGGGCTAACCTGGGTGAAGGAGGTGGCAAGAGCGGTTTCGGCTCTGTGATACTTAAGTGGGATTGTTGCAACGGGACTTCGCAGGTTGACCTAGAGAGGGTGGGCGTCAGTGGGGCAGCAACTGGGGTTCTGGAGTTAAAGAAGACTGGGGACTGCTTGTCATCGCTGTTGGAGGAGGACAGGGAGTCTGTGGAGGTCCATTCAGCCTGAGTGCTGCCCCGAGGCCCAGCCAAGGGTTTGGTCACTTTGGGCTTCCTCTGGATACTCAGCTTCTTGATTGTGTTACCCCTCTCAATGTCATCGACATATTTAAGGAAGTCCAGGTCTAACTGGTAACCATAGGGAGTTTCAACATAGTAGGGAGCCTCAGTGTCCTTGTTGTCTTCTGTGCTTGGGCATCTTTGTCCTCTATCTGAAAGAGAGTCCACAATAACACACTATTAGTTAAAAATTACATTACACCAGACAAGACTGTTAAACAGCAAGTGTCAGGTGAAGTGCAAAGAGTTTCCTCAGCCGCTGACTACTGCCTTAATTTGACAGCACAAGTACAAACACGTCTCACGTTTCTCACATCATTGTTGGATAAACATGAGTGATAATCATTTTGGCAAGGGGTGGTTAAAGTCAGCCCCAAACTATGAGCTCCAACGATGTGATGCAAACAAAAATGAGAAAGTCTAAACATAAAAACAAATGTTGGTTATGCTTGTACAATTTCGCCTGGTGAGGTCTGAGGAAACCAGATTGTAAGAGTGCAAAGTTTGTGACAGATAAACAGCCTGTTGTTTACAAAAAAAAAAAAAAGTCAAATGAGTCAAAGGGGTCAGTGAGACGTCAATATTTTAGAGTCCAAACTCCATCCAATCAGTAAATTCAACAACTCAAACTGTACAATTACAGACATAAAAAACCAAACTCAGAAGGTGTGAAGATAATAAATGCCGCTGTGCTAACAAATTTCTACATTTAGTTCAGATTGATGAAAGCTGTTTAAGTCAAAGCTCAAAATTCACACATGCAACTGAAAACACCCTCAGATCTATAGAGCCAGTCAACGTTCCAGCCCATTAGAAGACTACTACATTCACACTGCGTTGGCTAAATACAGTGTCTTGTTCTTGGTATGCCTGGAACTCTTACAGACTAAGGCAAACACAGGCTTGAAATAAAACAGCCCAGCTCTTCCTTTCCAGTCTGCCCAGCTCCAGCTACTTCTCCCGTCAATCCTTTCCATTCAGCTACCACAGAGGAAGGAGTTACAAGACCAAATCCACTAAAACTTGACTGCCCTCTTGTTTGAGCTTCACTCACCTCAGTCCAACAGCAATGTCTCCATTTTTTTGTTTTCTTCTCCTCTCTGCTGGCACAAGATGCACTGTGCTGCTGTTTGAGCTGCAGAACAGCTATTTCTCCTCACTCTGCGCTCTCTTTCTCAATCCTCTCTCCATAAGGGGAAAAAAACTCCACTATTGGTGTAAACTAAGCATAGCACAGCTCTGGAACACTATTGGACAGCTGCCTCCTCCAATCCCGTGAAGCTTTGGACTGGGCGCTTCCCTACCCAAATAAGAGTCCTGTTATTGAGTGGAGCTCATGACAATAAAAGCCTGTTCTTAAGATAAAAAGCTTAGTTACTGTACTGCTCAAACTTTAATACTCTGGGTTACGCATTAATCATTTTTGCAACATTCACTTTCACAAAATAATGTTTAGTCAATCAAAGTTCCACAACTACTCATTAAGGCCAGTTTAAGTAGAAATTTAAATATTAACATTAAATCTTTTTTATCGTTTAATTAATGA
This sequence comes from Helostoma temminkii, assembly GCA_900302695.1. Lineage (NCBI taxonomy): Eukaryota > Metazoa > Chordata > Actinopteri > Anabantiformes > Helostomatidae > Helostoma > Helostoma temminkii. The sequence continues at coordinate 73,431 of OMLM01004119.1, read as the reverse complement.
CTGCTTAAAAAGCTTTTTTTAAAGGAAATAATCCTTAATTTGGTGTCA
>OMLM01004119.1:8134-50471 GCA_900302695.1 Helostoma temminkii | reverse complement strand
ATTTTTCCCCAAAAAAAAAAAAAAAATTAAAAAAAAAAAAAAAAAAAAAAAAAGTGTGTGGGGAAGGAATAGGCTACATACAGGACAGTAGGATTGAGGCACAAACATTTTCTAAAACTGAAACTATTAACTACTATTAACTGCCTGAACCTGGCATCTTCACTGGCAGTGCTCAAAGCTGTCCAAACACCACTTTATTCTGTAAGTCTAATTTAACGCTATCGGCAATGCAACAGTACGAGAACAAAAAGAAAGAAAGTGGATGGGGGTTGGTGAAATGCCAGCTCTTCCCACAAAATAAGTATCCATAAAAGATAAATACAAAAGTTAACTGTATGTGCTAAAAGAAATTGCTAAAGCTGATGACATGTAGTGGTACAGGCCCACGTTGTGAAAACAAAAGCCAAGCCCGTACACAACAATCTATATTGGCTCAACAAATATTATGTATTTTTCTCCCCTTTGGTGTTTTAATGCCTTGCTTTGAGATATATTAACATTGTGAAACAATTTTTTGCAAGTGCTCAAAGTTAAGTTCTGTCTAGAGACAAGTTAGATCACTAAATTAAATCACTGGCACAAGAAATGCCATGCTACTGGCACATGTCAGATCGTATAAGAATATAAAATATATCCAGCCCTGCACATCAGACAGACACTTGGGCTGCTTCCATTCGCAAAGAATGACAACTGAGACTCCCGGTCCTTATACAGTAAATTTCAAAAGCTTCAGGAAGTTGTTGAAATAGCAAATTGGTGCCAGGCTCTGGGAGAGGCCAAAGTGAAGAAAGACACCAGAGAGTAAAAAAAAATAAACAATTCAAGCAGGTCAAAGACATACTGAAGGAAAGTTTAAAAACAACAAAAAAAAAAAAAATTTATTTTTCTTTTCCAAAACTCATCCCCTTTTTGCTGAAACTGGTATTCAGGACAAAAGTTAATCACCACTTATTATTTAACTGTTTATGTATCTTAGACAATACTAGATATGCCACGTATCTTGGGTTGCCAGCTCCATGAGAGTGTTTTGCAGCTTTTCTGTGTTATATATCATCAGAAAAGCAATTTAATGGACTTACAACACAAATTTTAGAAAATAAAATTTTTATCTTATTTTCAGGTGGCAGCAGTGGAGCAGTTGGTGGTGGTTGTTTGTGATCTATTTCCTCATAGCCATATGTCTCAGGAGGAACACGCTTTCCCTCCAAAATGTCCAAAAACCCCCACCCAGAGGCATCACAAGCCAGTGTACTGACCAGTGCTGCTCCCAAGCGAAGTACAAAATTGGGGAGGGTTGCATCAAGATGGGCTTAAAGCAGAAAACCTGTGCCGAATCGATGTGCAGACCATTTATCACTGTGGTAACTATAACTATGTTTTTATGTTACGTTATTGATTTGTTAACATGAAAATTCATATATTTTTACTTTGCTTACATTAAGATTCAATCATGCAGATATAAAACGTACACAAATTTCCCCATAGTATCCTTAGGCAGAGGTCTGTGTCGGAAAAAAGCTCAAATTCCCAGCCGCCGCCGAGCAGAGGAAGCTATAATAACCGTGGGACTAACTAATAACTTCCAGGTCATCCTTTTCATTATCTTGGCCAGAGTTTGTGGTCTTTGGGTCACAGACTACGAAAACAGAAGCATGCCTTTATAGATAAAATGCAACACATTGCATTGTGTTAGCAGTGAAGGGGCGAAGAGGTGAAGAGGGGGGTGTCTTCCCAGTGGGCGTCATCCTGGTCGACAATAGCAGTAACATTCCACTGGAAACACTGTGGCATTATGGGTGTCCTCTGTCGCCGGGTGCATCCCTACTTCCACCAAAACAAAAGAGATTAGGCACGGCACTCTGGGAATTTTCACCATCACATTTGGGAACATTTGGGAAGTCCTGAGAGGTTAATTTAGGTTGATGATGACAAGAACCTTAAGGGCAACTTTGGTTGTTTTCCATGTTAACAGCATTTTAAACAAGTCCAGTACAGTCACTAAAACCAACAATGAACTGCCTCAGCCATACATGTGCACCATGACTTGCCCATAGACACTTCAAGGTATGATGTGAGGCCAAAACAAGCTAAATTAAACAACCATCCTATATTTAATTCTAAAATCGGTTTAATCAAATCATTTAATTAATCTATAATAATCAAATTGCAATTACTAACTAAATCACTAATGATAACACCACTACTATTACTCCTTCATCCTCATAAAAACTTAACACTATTAGTAAACTGATTTGAAGTTTTTGATGCCTTTAGAAGTACCAAGCAAAAATGAATTAAAACACCAACATGAAAAACATGATCTACTATGAATTCTAGCATCACTAACCTCCTCTAATGAACAGACAACCCCTGCACAGCAGTGACCATGAACAAATATTGACTTGAGCGGTGACCCGTGCTCTGCTATTATTTCAGCGACGCTGAAGCGCAGGAACAATCAGCATTTACTGGTAGAGAGCTTTGGTGGCAGATGTCACTGAATATGTAAAACAGCAAGACAAGAGAGGAAGGGAGGGTAGTTATAAAAACAGTGAACAAGAGACAAACTGGTGCTGTCAGCTATCATTACATCTGTGGTCAAAACCTGGAAAGGAAATTTTATTCAAAACGCCCTTCAAATATGAGCTCGATATAGAAACGCGTTCACCCTGCAACTCCAAAATATTAAACTAAAGCCAACACGGGTTCTTCTTTCAGACCAGGCTGCCACAGACTCCACCACATACATTTTGTTTTCATTGCAAACTAACCACTGCAAGATACAGTTAACTTTATTTTGGCAAAAATATTAAACCATCTTTGGTGGAGGACATCAAGTATAGTACAAACTCCAGTTTACAAAGGGTACATTTCTCGTGTTGTGGACCAATAAGACAGAACCAAGACACCCCAGTGTACAGTGTTTTCTTTATACTATGACAATCCTCCTGAAATTATTTTTTATTGCAATATATTGTCTTGCTTGCAGCGAACAGTAGCCTCTGTATTGTGATACATACATGACCAGGTTCTTGCCAATATACACAGCCCTAATCACTTTTTCTGCAGGCTTTACATAAGAAAAGTGACACTGTCTACACAGTTCTGCTTCGGTAAACCTCTTGAGTCATACACACTACCTGTTACATTACTTCAATCTTAAGTACTACATTGTATCATAACAACAAGTGTCACAGAGGGCGACGTTAATAAAAGCGCTGCTGCCATCTACAATTTGAATAAACAAAACAGGCTGACTTTCAGTAGTCTGCTAAACTGGCCTGGTATTGTATTCAAGTGGCATATGGCCATCTAAATGCCAGAGAGGAAAAAATATTTTATGCACCATTACAAATAAACATAACAACACAATCTTGTAAAATAGTTACAAAAATGTCATGCCAGGACAAATTTGTATGTGTAGTTATATAACAACTAGTTGTGTCACAAATATGATTTACAGAGAAATAGTTACCATTATTCAATATTAGCTGGATATGTGGACTACATGCCTCTTTTCACCAGACTCCCATCTGTGGTTTTCACCACCCTTTCCTCTATTGTGTGTGTAAACATAGCATGAATAATGCCCTCAAACCACCTTGAAAAATACCACAGTGTAATGCACTGCAATTGCTGCTGAAATAGCAAGATGTGTAAATTGTGGTTACATGATTCTCATGACTCATACAGTAAAATCATTAGGATTCAGCTCTTTGTTTTTGACTAGATTTTCTACTATCACATTTCATATGACATGTTATAATGTAGAATGCAGCAGGGATGTCCGATACTGCCCTCATGTACGCAGTCGCACTTTTCCAATACCGATTTACAGCAGAACGTTAATTTTAAACTGGGTGAGTGGGTAGGCGAAATGGTTTGGAGAAATGTCAGTGGTGTGGAGATATTTTAAGATAAGTGAGGATGACAAAAGTAAAAGCAGACTGCAAGCTCTGATCTGCCAAACTGGCAAGAGGAGGAGTGAAAAACAGCTCCTTCAATGCAAATAATATGGTAAAACATTGAAAAAAATAGCATAACACACAGTATATTGAGTTTGCTAATACCACCAGCAGCAACCACGACTGTAATAAACACTGAAGAAGCAAGCAAAAATGTCCAAATGTCCTAATCCAAAATACTGCAGCCAGAGTTCTGACTGGAATTTGTAAGAGAGATCATGTTTCTCCCACATGAGCTTCCTCCATTGGCTCCCTATAAAATCTAGGATAGAATTTAAAATCCTTCTTCTTACATATAAAGAACTTTATGATCAAGCCCCTTCATGTCTGAAAGACCTCTTAGTACCACATCATCCCAGCAGAACACTTCGCTCTCAGAGTGCAGGTCTACTTGTGGTTCCCAGAGTTTCCAAATGTAGAATAGGAGGCAGAGCCTTTAGCCATCAAGCTCCTCTCCTGTGGAACCAGCTTCCAGTTCAGGTTAGGGAGACAGACACCCTCTCTACTTTTAAGACTGGACTTAAAACTTTCCTTTTTGATAAACTTACAGTCAGAGCTGGTTCAGGTGACTGTTGTGGGACCTCCCTTGACACACTGAGCTTATTTGTGAAAAAGTTCCCCTACAAAAATCACCTGAATAGCAGACAGACTCATATTTTTTTGAATGACATCTTTCACATCAGTCTTTACAAATCAATTCAATACACAAATGACCAGAGTCATGTGAACCACACTAAACAGTAAGCAAATACACTAAACAAATATCCCAAATACTACTACTACTACTACTACTACTACTACTACTACTACTACTACTACTAATAATAATAATAATAGTTTACTACTTTACTAACTCCCTTGAGGAAATTCTTTGTGGACAGGCACGTATAAATGTTTTCTGTTCTACTTGTTAAAGTTAAAATTTAGTTTGGATTTAGCTATAAAAAAAAATAAAAAAAAACTTTGTTAGGTCTAGGAAAGCATTGTTTGCAAATAAATTATAAATGATTAATACAATAATTTATTTTATTACAATTATAAACAGGTGGTTGGTATATAGCTTTTTAAATATTACTAGTAGAAATATGTTCCTAAACGTATCTTACTGTGGACAGATGGTGTTGACGCCTTCCATCCAGACACGCGATGAACAGCCTGGCATTCACATCTACTGATTAGTACCGATATCTGGTCCCCCTGCTCTATCACTCTGGTCATAAATACTACAACTACTAGAGGCCTTTGTGACTTCAGTGTCAACGCACTGAAAACAGGTTAGGTTTAAAAGCGTCCAAAAACATTCTCAATCAATATAAATGTAGGTGAAGCCTTGCTGATTACAGACACAAAGCAAGGGAAGCCAAACTGTACTCTACTCCTGTCAGACAGAAAACATGGGATAGGTCAGGGAACCTGTGGACGACATTACCATGGTGATCTGCCCCTCACTTTGTGGAAGCTGAAACCTGAGAGGATGCAGGCCATTGTCAACCTGGCTTTACCACAGCTTGGTGGGGAGAACTAAAGTGACAGTCTAACACTTAGGACACTGTTCACTTTACTGACAGCAGCAAATTTTTATAGTTGAAACCACAGTGACTGCATAAATGTTTCGGCAACAGAATGATCACTGTAAAACAACAAACCATTACACATTTAGTCAGTTGTCTATGGGTTTATTACAGAGCACATCTGTTAGTATTTTTCTACTGTAATTACAGTGGGATGTTAAAATACAGCCTCATATTAAAACGCTCCCCATGTGGTGTGCCGACAGTAGACATTCATGTGCTCAGAAGCTTTCACCAGAGCAGATAAGATCAATGGTATCACTAGGGAGTCAATCTCCACTGTAAACAAAACCCAACTGAGCACAGAGGAAATAATTTACCACTGCAGTTTAACAGTTTACTGTGAAACGCCCAAGCGTCTCAGGGGAAGATGTTTACACTCAAAGTCTTGGGGCCACAGATATTTTTAGGAAAGATTTAAGACTAGAAACCATTTTCACCTGACCCTGATCATTTTCAATTTCATCAGTGGACACCAGATAAAAGTTCTTATATCAATATTTCAAATTTAAATATTCCAATAATGAATTGCTGTGTATTTAACAGTAAACTGATGTTACCATCTTCCTATGACACTGCAGAGTTTACTACCATAGCTGTGTTAAAACTGCCACACAAATTCTAGTGTCCTGCTAATTACTTCTACAAGGATTCGTATGTGGACTTTTTCCACCAGCTTGCAGCTTGGAATTACAGTGGACCCGATATAAGAATCCAGTTTAGGAGCCGTTTTTCTCACTATGCAGCTTCTTCTCGACAGAAAAGCAAAACTTCAGTGTCTCACACACATTCAGAAGGTGGTGGCCTATTAAGAAATATACCACAAAATGCAGGGAGTGAATATAGAATGAAAAAAAACATAATATGTGCAGTGACTTAAGAAAGTACTAAGCCTCCTTGACTTTTTGCACCCTCTGCATTGAACACGTACCTATACACACTGAACCAAAGAGACATAAGTACCAGTTTGTGTGAACGTCAAGATGCAATTTAGTAGAAAGCACAAAAAATAAAAAATGTGGAGGTCACAGTGACTGTCTGCTAGGAGTGTCCATAGCAGCAGCTGTAGACATAACGGACACCCCCTCCTCACCAACAAAACCTTGACTAGACCCTCAATCCAGTTTGCACCATCAACCGCGCCGCTCTTGTAAATCCATTTTCCCCTCACACACTCACACCACATTTTAAGCAAATGAACAGTACTAGTTGCGGGGACAGTAAAATCTTACATACATGCACGTTCCTAGTGGATAATGTTTTACAAGAAAAAGAAATGGACGTTACCTAAAACTGGTGTGTCCAATCAACAAATGCATTTTTCCTATGTTCTCAGGAAGTTTGCTCTTCTGCATAGAGATAAGAGTTCAATGCTACTACATACAGTGGCGACTGAGCAGGCAATCAAAACATCTAACCCTAAGAAAAACGGAGGTGACGCCACAAAACAATGCAGCAGTTATATAAGGAACAGGCTAAATAACTTAAAAATATATTTTGCACTCACCTCGGGTCTCAGAGTGATTTTGTGGCTGGATTTCCACATGGTGCAACTAACTTACAGGCAGCTCCCAGTAAAACCACAGAGTAAAACATCCACGAGAGAGATGAGGGATTAACATGGAGACGTCAGCCAGTGCTGTCTCACCCGGCAGAGCACGGGCCAATCACAACACCACCGCACATACACCAAACACACACGCTGTAACCTGACAATACCAGCCAGTGAGGGAGGCTGTAATATGAGCAGCTTGGTGACCAGTGGGCCGAGGCGCTGGAGTTCTCTCAGCTGTAAACAGTGGCATCCCTGGCTGGAGACAAAATCAGCAGATCTGCGGTGCAGAGAATAATTGAAATACAGAGAAACACGGGCGTTTGCTATAGCCTTTGGTTAAAAAGTTGCACAAGGCAAGATTTTCTTTTAAAAGTATGCCTCACTTCTCATTAAAAGTGATACTCCACCCAATATCCGTTTGGTTGTGAAAATACAATCAAAAGGTATTGTTAAAATTTCTTCTTTGACAAAAAAAACTTAGTTTTTGTTTTCATTTAACTAATCCCTGGAGACTAAGAAAACCAATAAAATGTAACCTTTGCAGTTTGACAGAAAACATTCGACAGTTTAAAGGAAAACTGGTCTGGCACAAGCTTCTGGTGGTTAACTAATTAAGATATTATGGCAGATACTGCTATAAGTAACATTACGAAAAATGTTATATCCAAACACTGTGAAGAAAAAGATTCACAGGACATAGAACATCTTTCTGGTTTGCATGCATGGTCACGGCTGCTTAGCTCTCCTGATAAGGGTTAAGCTCCAGCTAGACTGGATCAAAAAGTCCAATCTTCCTTCTTTTGGAATGCTTCAGCTTGACAGGGAAAGTCTGTGCATGCCTACATAGTTGAGGTATTATCACAGTATCAGTGTGCTTAGCCCTGGGTTCCCTTTGCACCTGCCTTGTCCTGCTTAAAGTACAAGTAACAGGCAAGGTGTTTCACTCCTCCCTTTGTCAGAAGACAAAGCCTTTCATTCACAAGTTGACCTGAGGTAATAATGGGGCTGAGCTGCTTCTACAAACTAACATATCCTTCTGAAAGTCATCCATGGATGTTTGGTGCTGAATGATTTGCTGATGAGTTCTGATGCACTTCGGATCCACCGAGGTCATGAGAAGCTGATAGCGAAAACTAGTATCATCTTCTGGTTAGGATAAGTGGACCAGTATCCAGTTGGTTGGATGTGTGTCTTATTGGGACATGACACTCTATGATATGCAGTTTTTTTGTAAAGTTCAACAGTTTTTTCCTCATTAAATCTTATAAATAGTGCAATTTATAGTGACGCCAACAAACATATTAAAGACATCAATGAAAGTCATGCGCAAGGCAAGACTTAAATTGTTCTACATGAGATGTCTGAAAGAATAGTGCTGCACCTTAAAGGTTCCAGCTAATTTAAGTTGCTTAAAAAACACTACAGCATTTTTTACAAACAACAGTATAAAAAAAAAAAAATTACCAGTGTTGACATCAACACCATAGAAAAACCTGAAATTAGGCCATATCAAGCTCATGACAGGAAAATGTCATGAGCTTTTTAACGGCGTTTTTAATGTACAACCTGGAAGAAAGCCAGCGGGGACCACACACACTTTTGAACACAATGACAATCCATGAATAACAAATTGCACAATTTCTAGTGCAAATCTTTCTGAGTGCTCACTTTAACACAGACAGGTTCTTGTTGGGTCTGTGTTAATAATAAGTAAGAAAGCAGATGTGTGTAGATCAGAGCCAGTGTTATGAATTAGTATCAATATCAGCAAAAATGATGGTGGATATAAAGGCAAGCACATTTTACAGGCTGTTTACTTTAATATTATTATTAATAATATTGTTTCAATTTGTTTCCAAAGGAAAAAAAAAAGTGAAAAATCATCGCTTTCAATTTTCAAATGTCTTTAACAGCATAGACGGCAATGAAAGGTAATGAAAGAGTGAAGTGGGGTTGTCTGCTTCACAGCACTCCCTCTATTGTGGTTAAATGTTATATTCATAAATTTACGACAAGCCTCGTCAAGCAGTGAGTTTTTACTTCAGGGAATCATACAAGTGTGTAATTTATTTAGTAAGTAGGATCAGCCTATTAACAAAAAACAAAAGCACTAACTCATGTCCACTAGAGTCCTACAAGCAAGGTTGAAACTGAAAGGAGTGAAACTCGCCCATAAGAAGTCAATTATAAACCAATGATTGTTACTGTTGGGAAACACGACAGAGAGAGTGGTTAAAGTGTCGTATAACTGTTAAAGTCATCAAGTAAATTTCTTATTAAACAATGTTTATGATCTGTTGCTTCCAAGAGAGAGAATAACGTTGATCTCATGTCTGCACATCAAGAGCTCAGACTTGTTTGTCTTAGTTTAGCGCAAAACTGACTAATTAAGATTAACCTGGTTTAACATGAGCATAAACAAATGTATAAATTACAGTTTGTGTTTTAACACTTAACGTGTTTACAGTTTTTATTTCTTTGCAAAGGACAGCCATGCCCAGGGTTGTGGGTGCACTTGATTGTCTGGTTTGCAACCATCATGCCCATACAGACAGCGTTAATAGCCTGTCTTGAGTGTGGTATTTTGATTGTAGAAGTAGTAATTCTGCGCATGCCATGCCCTAGAACTAATGAATGAACTACAAAAGTAAATGTTTATGAAAGGAAGGTCAAAATAATATCTGTTTCTGCCACAGTTCAGCAGGTATTTATCAGGTATGTTGGGAAAACGACTCAAAAGAAATTATATCCATCTGAGAGACCAGTGAAAAAGTCAACAATTCATGACTCATTGACCATCTCTGGTTCAAAGAGCATGTGATGACAGAGAAAATATGAATCAAGGAAAGGGATTAACATGGCAGGAAACAAAACATCTTTGTGAAACACACTTCAAGGTTTAGCAGGGGTTCATCTTGACTGCACAGAGAAATATCTTCACTTAATCATGTTCACCACAACAGTTTTCTGCTGACAGAAATTGTACAAGTTGTTGCATGCAGGACTGAATCATTCATGCTAGTGTCTTTGGCTATGTTTGTATGCAGTGAAGAAATCAGATTACTAAGGGAAGCTGGGTTTCTCGGGCAATCGGGGAATGATTTTACAGGGGAGCTAAATAACCTGATTACTGGAAATTCACACATGCATGCAGCAGAGGAGAAATCAGACAGGCCAGCGATGCATTTCAATGCACAAACTGAGTGAATTAAAGAAACACCCAATGAAAAGTGACTTATTTAGATGTGTAGAGGACACTGTGATAGTTTCAGTTTCTTTAGGTGAACTTTGTTTAAAAACGAGGCACCATCGCGCATGTTTTGATTCCATCATTTATTCTCCGCTCCTCTCAGCTGATATAGAGGTATCGGCAGCCTTTGTTAGGCACATGCGCTTTTGTAAAAAGCCAATTAGGAAGCCAGTTACTCATTTACATGCCAGGTGTCCTTGGGAGAAATCTACCTAGGGAAACCGGGTTTCTCTAATGGCTTACCCCAATTACGGAAACCAGGTTTCCTTTTTACATGACAGTTAAGAAATCAGCTTACTCAAGAAAGCCGTAATCTTAATGTTATGTCTTGGTGGAGCAAGTAACACAGAGGACAAGAAGGTTAAAAATAGCTTTTTTGGACTCTATTCAGAACCTCAGCAGATCCCACTGATGGAGATTGCAACTCTACAGGCCTTAGGGGCAAAAGAGGTTATCAACTCGACCATCAGCAAGACAACAGCTTCCTCCCATCAAGATATTTTTGGACACAATAGGATCACTGGGGCTATTTAACAGGTCACAGTTGTAGCTGGAAGCAGAGGGTCTTAGGATTAACTAAATTACATCTGTAGTTTCTTTAAGGACCAAATTAATTGCCCTAATGGCTGTCCAATTTTCTAAAACATCAGGAAATCTGCATTATGGCGAAAAAAGTAGATAATATTGTTTTTTCTTCAGAGAGATTGTGTTACTCCAGAGGTAATACATCTGCCTCTAAATCTCACTAATTCATACATTATATCTCGTTTGTTTTAATCACTAAAAACACTGTATAAAAATAACTGTTCTTCAACAACAGGGTTACTTGCCATGTCATCCCTTTGGCCAGGACCAGTAACATTTTTTAAAAAGTACATAACCCAACAATGTATATTCAGATTGCTTTGTAGTTGTGTAGCAAATTCAAAATCTAAAAAAGAAAGACTTTTATTGGGATCTGTGGCAATTTACAATCTTTACATATTGAAACTGTACAAGGTAAATAATACAGAGCATAGTTTGCCAAGTGTACTATTTGGATTTTAACTTTTTTTAATGCTTCACAGATTTTACAGAACAGAACAGCTAAAACAGCAACTTTGTATCTGTCAAGAATATTCAGTGTCAAACTTTTATATGTAAATATATGTATTAGTGGATTGAAAAGGGATCTAAATCTGTTTATATTATAATTACTTAATGCAACATAAAAGTCTGTAAAATGTGCCTTAGAGAATTCCACATATTATTAATGACCACTGAGTGCATGACAAAGCCAAACCCACCCAACACAAACGTCTCCAAATCCATCTCATGCCTCTCCAACTCTGTTAAGCCTCTAAATCCTCCAAGCACCGATTTAAAAAGATTTTAAGTTGTTCTGCCAGAGCTTTGATCAGTCGGATGATTACTTCCAAGCTAATTTTCAAACAATGTGGTGCTGGCCTGACTGCTGCCCCAGATGTTACAAGTCTTTTTAGGAAGATTCCCTGAAAGCTTTATGTTTTCTTTTGTGTTTTTTTATTCAATAAGTCAATTTAAAATGATATTAAAATCTCACTGAATAGATGTGGTTTTAAAATATGGGATTCTGTACTGTACCTAGCATGGTTTGGTGTTTACGGGGGGCTCTAGTTGTTTAGTGTTAGTGGATCTACTTTTCAAAGCAAATGTGATCTGGTAATAACAGGGCAGTCACTGAGTCTCATGTAGGTCTTCATCCCACACTTTCAAACCGGAACAGCTGTAACAACTCCCTTCACCTCCACAGTTGAGCACCAAAACCAGTAAGAGTGGTTTGTTCAGAGTTATGCAGCAGTGAAGCTCTCACATAAAAAAATAACAGGAGCACAAAAAAATTTCATCTTCTGAAGTAAGAGAACCAAGGGCCATATTTTTAGCCCTGAAACTTGTAAGAGAAGCACATATGGGGCAGAAAAATGCACAGATGTTCGACCAAAACGAAAATTACAACTCGGCACCCTCTTCACGTCAAATTACAGAGAAAACACAGCTACTAGCATTCCACAAAGAGTGAACAGCAGCGGGAGAAGCAGGGCAAGATTTGACGTGCAACCCACTCAGACAGCGCAGTGGAGTGGAAGTCTTTTTCTCTAAACAAACACTGAAGGGATGGCAGTCATAATCACAGAGGCAGTGGCGGGGGCAGACGCACCAGAGGCCCAGCTTTGATCGTGTGGACAGAAGGGTTGTCTCACTAAGGTGTTAATTGAGAGAACTCTGCCATATGTCCACACAAGCTGAACAACCGTCCTGAAGATGTGGACCCAGAGCGCTGCTAAGCCCCATAGTACCAACCGACACCAGGCTCTACTTCCACCGGATCTGCTTACGAGTGAGCAGAAAACCAGCGAGAAGCTGAGGAATGCTCTGTGTGTCGCTGGAGGACACGCACAATGTACCAAGCCTGTTACAGTATGAACAAGTCTGAACCTAGAAAAACAAGAGGCACGTGAACTCTATACACTAAAAATCTGCTGAGATGAGAAAACAAGTTGAAAAGTAATCATTAAATAGTTTTCATTCATGCTTCTCAAAGTCAGAGAGCATTTTCACTCATATTAAACTTTAATTTAAATTTCCGTCTACCCTCCATATACTACAATGTCATCATTTCTCCAAATGACGTACTTTTGAGTAACTTTTCAGTTCAGATGGCATCATCTGGATGAGTCCTAGCAGAGCAGGTCAGATCACATTGACTGAACTGACAAACTCCTTCAGATGAGCTGGTGAAGTTATTCAGGGGAGAGATATTCTGATGTAAGAAAGAAAGAAGGAAATTCAATACCATCCACACATGCTCCTCGAAAGTACATCCCAAGGATGTAAGTTGAAATTCAGAGAAGTAACTTTATCTTTATAGTTTTCTTAGTATTTTATGATAGTAAACTAAATATACTTGCACTTCATCCTGTTGTTCAGACAAAAGCATTTTGAGACCTCACCATGGAACAAAAGTTGCAACTGCTTTTCATGTTTACGTAGATTCACGCAGCAAGAGTCAAATCCCTCTACAGGAGGTACTTTAAATGGTAAATATTTGCACAGTGTCCTCATGTTATTGATTCTCAAGAACGTGCTGGAAGATGCCACGTTGATGGTGTGATGTTCTCTATACTGTATACTATAGATCCTTTTTACAGTGAGTAAACATTTTGAGGTCTTTTCGTGATCGGCGCAAAGTTGGAGGCAAAAGATTTCCCTGAACGTGTTCCCTAACACTGGCTAGCAAGTTATCTTGGCTTGGAATTTAACAACGGTTGCATACATAGATAATCTGACTGTTGTAGGTAGGCTCATTAGCTACATTCGTTAGCTAACGTTAGCCAGCTGCGTTTGCAGCTGACGACTGAGGACATAATGTCACCGTTAACTAACGCACCTTGAAAGTCACCAGAAAAATCACCTTCTTATTTTGCGATTATTTTGGCCACGACAACCTTTTAGATACGCATTATCCACCTACAACAGAGACAATATTTAACCTTGGCTGATAAGACATGTGCAGTACAAACACAGGCATATTTGACCATTAGCCTCAGTCCAATACTTTAACCAGCTGTCTTCATTTTTTAACTGGCTACAGCAGCTACTGTGACACAGAAATTTAATTTAGGGCCATTACTCCTTGGATTCTGGCACCCAGCACGATAATATTTTTGGTGGGTGATGCAGGCTGGAGTGAACGTGTTTTGTTAACGAGTCTAAACTGCGGGGTGCACAGTAGATGCTGACACAAAGTACAAACCAAGGTCATGCAAACTGGTATTTTTATTTTGGTTTGATATGGTTTAGAGCACTATACTGTCCATGTTTTATGAATGCATATAATATGGCATAAACACTGTGAATCAAAGTTATACAAGAAAGAAAACCTTATTTGCAAATTCATGCAGTCACCGCCACAAAGATCTGCATTTTTTTTACTTTACAAATACACCAAAGGCTTGTACTTTTATGTCTGAAGGACAGCTTTGTTTGACTTTCTGGATTAAAAACATCGATGCAATCTGGATTTATTATAACCAAGTGTGGAAAAATGAAGTCAGGGATACATCAGAAGTGCCACAGTGGAAGCTGAAGAATGTCATTAAACCGCTGTCACAATGCTCATATTCTTCCTCTTGACGTATTAATTCAGAGCAAAGAAAGCTGGAAAAGCCTCACACACAGGAAAGGATGAAGGGCCCTCTATTATACTGCAGCTCTTCACCAGCACAATAGGGACCACCATCCAGGTCTGCGTCCCCACTATCCCAATCCAAAAAAGAAAAATGCCAGAGATCCTCAGTGCACTTCTGACAAGAAGAAAATGAGTAGCTGCATGCGTGCATGCAAGGAGAATAACAACTGGGCTGTACGGTTTGGAGACGGGACAGCACATCACCACATGTACACTTTACATTTGATGACTGTAGCGTTTCAGCTGACTTTAAAGAGAGTCTTGCTCTTCATTATGGGGGAGTAGGCATTTAAAATAACTGTAGCATAAGAAAGAAGTGATACCATTGTTTCAGTGACTTTAGATGGAGATGTTTGGGACAATGGTGAAACCTAATTCAAGCTGCTGAATCCATGTCACTATGGGGGTTAATGTAATGGTGAGGGACAACTAAAGCACATGAGAAAGATGTGCAAAATCCTTCAAAAACCACACTACAATCATCTCACTGAACGCACACACACTTTTCTGCGCATCCTGAGCGTTTTCCAGCATTTAGAGCTCAAAGTTCAACACACACACCGGCAGCACATAAACGGCACCTGCTCAATGTAAACAGGCTTGCTTTGCTGGCGAGGTGGGGGGGAAAAAAACACACCAGATTACCACGACGAGCAGGTACAACACACACCATATGACTTTAAACATTATCCCGCTTAACCAGCAGCGCTTCATGGGATTGTCTCGTCTGGTCGCTGCAGGACCACCTGACCCAGAACATGCACCAGAAACAAACGCACACAGCCCTGGTACAAGTGGAATTAAGACGAAATGTTAAGCTAAATACACTTTTAAATATACACTTGTCAAAAAGTGCCTGCGTTTGCGAAGCTTTTCGTTTACTCACCCGACGCCAAGTGACTCCCAGGACAGTTTTTTGGACTTGAATGCGATATCTTAACTCGACTTGGTGTCGAATTCCTTGGAGGTTAAATCGTCCGAGTAATGTAATAACTTCACGTGAAACTGTACACACGCTTTTACTTCAGCCGCACGGCACGGCACAGCTCGGCTACACCACCAGCAGCTTCTTTGTACTTGTCTCCTTCGGCAGCAACTTAACCCGCGGTCATGCGCAGTGGACGCCCAGGCAAGCTCCCTCGGCCCGCTCAGGGCTGATATGAAGGTCAGTCGCCGCTGCAGGTGTAGCTTACCTGCCGCTAAGGCTTTGGCCTACTTTTACTACTATCCGAGCCACAAGAGGCTAACCTAGGGTATTAACTTTACAGCCTTCCCATTGGAAGCACTCATTTGAGTTTTACCTGGTTCCGCATTAGGATAAATAGCTTTTTAAAACGAGTAAGCTATCGCTAGCTGTTCTTTAACTTTTATAACACTTTAACGCCTTTTAGTGTCGGTAGTAGTCACTCAAGACATCGAGTGACAACCAGCATTTACTAAAATAATTCCTAACAAGTTGTCATTAGCTAAATAAGCAAATTTTTGTTGACTTGAAATGACATTCATGACATTTTTCTTCCGCTAAAGAATCTAGTTCTCGAAACGTTTTCTACATGGGGGGCCCGCCGTTGGCGCATTAATATCAACGTTTTTTAATAGTTATGAGTCACAGTTCGCTGGATAGTTTTAACGGTTTCAAAGATTAGCTTGCTAGCTAAATGTGTTGACATAGTCCACACAACTACTAGACCACAAAAATATAAATCTTAAAAGTAATTATTTGGAGGACTAATTGCGAATATATCATTAGTAGTAGTATCATTGAGAGTTTGGGACAGAGTGAAGAGTCGCTGTCTGAATCAGTGTTGATTGACCAAGGCCGCCATCTTGTGGCGTTTGAGTTTAACTTCATTAACGAACTGAACACCGACTAGAGTCTGGTTCAACATAATTTGTATGTAAAAGACTAGTGGACAGCTAAACGTTTTATACAGTATTTGTAGTTACTCTTCAATATTTATTGATTGTAATGCCAAAAGCTCCTGGAGCTGAAATAAAATGTCACAGAAATACAATGCATTCCGTATTCTTGGCACAATTTACTTTAGAACTAATTAAAATTTTACTCTATTGTTAAAATTAAACTGATAGTGTGGTTTTATTTTCAATGTTTTAGTAACGTCAACTCTAACTGTGAACAAGGCCAATGTAAAGCAAAACAACACATACACACTCTTCAGCTCTATTACCATCATTGCCAAAGTGTTTTCCAATGATCAGTAAGAAAAGTAAGTACATAACATCTTGTAAAACACTGCTCTCATCTGTTTCCAGACTTTCCACTGGATTTTGGATCCTGGCTGCAGGGATTTGCTGCCATTTGTCCACAGTTGACCAGTAACTTTGGGTGATAAACTCACAGTCTTGCAGGTCATGTATAGTGTTGGATGGAAGTTGAGGTTTCGCTTTTGGCAAAGGGTCATGTTGAAACAGTAAGCAGTATGCAATAAGATCACATTGCACATAATTGCATTTTTTGGACGGATATGAGATGTATTATGAGTAAACTGGGAACAGGGCGCAATATGAAAACGCTTAGGAGATCTATTCACAGAAGAAAAACTTATGAAACTGTTCATACGCAGTGGCGCTTTCAAAACCTGCAGAAAAATACACGAGCAGTCTTTCATAACAGGAGGAGCAACTCAGGCTTCTATTATCCTGGTCACATCCTTCTGTTGTTAACTTTATCACCAGATAACTTTAAGTTAGTTTGCACAAGGCCAGCAGTGTTTTCCAGCAGGGCCACACCTCTGCTGCAGCCTTGGATTGGTCCACATGTCTTCACTCCTCCACCGAGTTCCGCGTTGCTTTGCATTTAAGAGTTGCAGCATTTCCTCAAACTCCTACTCTCAGGCTGCAGGAGACCCTCTGCCAACATGTCTGACCGAGGCTCCTTCGACACCAACGTGGTCACCGTGACCCGGTTCGTCATGGAGGAGGGCAGGAAGGCGAAAGGCACAGGGGAGCTGACGACGCTGCTGAACTCGCTGTGCACGGCCGTGAAGGCCATCTCCAGCGCCGTGCGCAAAGCTGGGATCGCGCACCTGTGAGTAAACGCGCGTCAGCGAAAGGAGCGTGATTTAGTCTCTAAAGAAGGAAAACGCTGTTTAAACTCCTGCACAAGTCGTGCAAGTGTTTAAACGTGGAAATGATTTAGATCTTCCCCTCCACGCTGGCGCACATGTGGGTGGGTGACGCATACCTGAAATTGTCACGCCCACTTTTATAATATTTAGTATAGTTTTAAAAAGTATATTAGTCCAATTTTGTTTATTAATCTGCATCACAAGCACAAGGATCTAGTAACTTAAGGAAACCTACGTTTTCACCCTGCTGCTATTTTACTTTTTTTACTGCAGTTATGCAAAACACTGTTTCATGTTTTCCTCTGATTGCCATTATTACCCCAGTATACCATGTCACATACCACCTTCACCTTCTGCAATCAAGCCACAACATCCACTTCTTTCAAAATAAGACGTGTCTGTGACAAAACTGAACATCCTACTGGTGATTATCTGTGTATGTACACTTGTGTAGCATTTTCCAAATGTTACCTCTATGAGAAGAAATCTTTAAAATGTGCAAAAGTTAGATTCAGACTTAGCTTGTGTTGTTGACGCAATACTTTACTCAACAACCGCAGAAATGCAGTGTCATGCTCTGATTGCAGTTTTTACATTTTACAATGGGACTTTCACTCTTAATAAAAAAAAATAAATAACAAAGAAACAACTCTAAAATGAGTTGTACAAAAATACACTTTCACCTTTTATACAATAATGATCTGGGTTTGTGTGTACAGACAAGTGAAAATGTGTTGATATCAACTGACTTTTCATTCTCCCTTTCGTGTATCAGTTACGGCATTGCTGGCAACACCAATGTTACAGGTGACCAGGTGAAGAAGTTAGACATTTTGTCCAATGACCTGGTTATCAACATGATCAAGTCATCTTTTACCTCCTGTGTGCTGGTGTCCGAGGAGAACGAGAAAGCCATCATCGTAGAGCCAGATAAAAGGGTAAGAGTCTGCGTGACAGATGGAGAAAGGATAGATTAGAGCTGAAGTGTTGAAATTATTCCTATTCCTTGTGGAAATGGGAAATTGGGCAGTTTAATTTCATTGAGATCCTCTGAGATCTGAAACCCAACAGGAATTTCTGAAATCATGAGAATAAGCACCAGAGTTGTCAGACTTTCCTGTAACACTTAAGTCTAAAGACCAGAACAAGGTTACTGAAATCATATACTTCACTTATGTTATTTTAAATGAACAAGTACATAACATAACTTTAAACCACACAGTACTGTGAAAACAGTACTGTGAGTGTTTTTTAATAATTTCAGTAAGTGTTCTTTCCTTTCTAGGGTAAATACATTGTGTGCTTCGATCCGTTGGATGGCTCCTCCAACATTGACTGTCTGGTCTCCATTGGTACCATCTTTGCCATTTACAGAAAGGTAATCATGTAGGTTTGACTCGAATTCACACAAGTGTGTTTTGTATTTCTTTGTATTTATTATGTATTTGTCTTCTGAGAGAAAGACTTTCTCTGCAAATTTCAGCAGAAAAATTCTGCTTAAAATTAGAAGTTGTAAAGTTATGGATCTATTAGCATAAGTAAATTTTACTGTTTCTCTTAGACAACAGATACTGAGCCATGTGAGAAGGATGCTTTGCAGCCTGGCAGGAACCTTGTGGCAGCAGGCTACGCTCTCTACGGCAGCGCCACCATGATTGTGCTCTCTACTGGCCAGGGAGTCAACTGCTTCATGCTCGATCCAGTTAGTGCTCTCTTCAAGGCCACGTATTTTACATTTAACGTCAAAAATGGATTTTGCAAATCTGTGTATTTACCATCTGTTTCCCATCTGCACATCAGGCAATTGGTGAATTTATCCTGGTTGATCGGGATGTGAAGATCAAGAAGAAGGGCAAAATCTACAGCTTGAATGAAGGTTACGCAAAGCACTTCAGCCCCGCTGTTGCAGAATACCTGCAGAACAAGAAATTCCCGCAGGTAACACTGTCATCACAAAATGTGTGAGGAGTTGTTTTTTTTTTATTTTTTTTATTTTCATAGTTAACTGTAAACTAAAATCATGCCAAGCTCGTCTCCTATTGAAGAAACTGGCTGTGTCATTGAGTATGACAGTATGTCTTCATCAATATGTCTCAATTGTTTTCATTTTTATTTTTTTATTGAGATGCTTCTCTTCATTTTAGTTCTAATATAATGTTTCTAGCTTCAAATGTATCTTGTTTTCCGGTAACTAATGCAACATTCACTATCACCGTAGGATGGCAGTGAGCCTTACGGTGCACGCTATATTGGTTCTATGGTGGCAGACGTCCATCGAACACTGATGTATGGAGGAATCTTTTTATACCCAGAAAACGTAAAGAGTCCCAAGGGAAAGGTAAGGACCTGTCACTGCTCTCTTGCATCACTAATTACTGGAAGACTTTAGGACCCGATAAATGTTCTAGCAAAGCAAAGAGAATTAAATTAATAAAAGTCTTACGATGGTCTTGCGTCGCACCGGGATGTTGTTGCTGTCTTTCGACCAAAGATGGCATGAGACAAGACCTCTAAAGAACTGTAGCGACGCAGATGATTCATGTAGGCTATAGATGTTTATTGCCTTGCGTCATAGCCCATCTATGATTCAGAAGGTGTTAATATTGTACAGTCTACATGCATGAAAATTAATGTCGTACCCCAATATATTAGATCCAAGGACATGGACCACACAGACACTGAGGTAACCCAGCATTAAGAAGCTTTTCATGCAAATCGTGTTACTTTTGAAGTCATATTAAGCCAACAACTAAAGAGATATACTATTAGCATCAGCTTAAAGATATTCTAAAGACTTGCTGCTTAACACAGTGTAACAAAATGCTAACACTAAGAAATTACAGAATATAATTCTGTCCAGACTAAACTGAACACTATAAAAAATTATTTTCCATTATGTTTTTTTTTCTTCTGGATACTGTTTGTTTTTATCAAACAGAAAATTAAGATCAACGATCAGTAGAGTAGTGTTGCAATTTTCCCATGTTGATTGTTTTGTCTTCTTTCATGTATGGACGTGTTGCTTAAAATAATATTAGATCATAATTCTCTTTCTGCAAAGGTGCTTTTTCTGTTCATAATTATCAAGGAAATGTCACCCAGTACATGGCATAGATAACAGATACTGGACAACAGCAGAGTTTTACAGTAAAACAATATACAGTATCACACAGGTAATATTTTATAGGAGTTAGTAAGTTAATTGTTGGATTTGGTTATAGATTTGGTTTCATTGTGACTTTATTATTGTGAGACATGTCAGGGGAGATTTCCTTTCTAACACTGTTCTAACCTCAGTGTCACCTTTTGTAACATGAGACTGTGTTGAAGATAGTGTCACAATGGTGTTTTGTCACACTCCACATTCTAGTATTCGCAAGACTGAGCCAAACACGACACATTTTGGGACTAGAAACTAGAAAACAGGTGATTTATGAGCTTGATAACACACAAAATCCAGCTCAATATTAATGATTTCATATGAAATGCTGAAGTAGAGTTACAGTTAAGCAAATAGTTTGGCCAATCAAATCTGAACATTACCTGTATAAAAAAAAAAAACAACCTAGCATTGGCTTTATAAGGAAGTGTTTTTACTGTAGATAAGAGAATTCAAAAACAAAGGTGTTCACTGTAGAGACACAGCATATTCAAACAGGTAGGAAAAGTCCAAAGCTGTCTTTGTTAGAGGTGGTTTTAGCATCAGGACAGAACATTAGATTTATCTATATATTTATATTTCTACTAAAAAGACACATTGACAGTTCTTTCACTTTTGTAAGGCTCTGTAAATTGTGCAAAATTGTTTCAAACTAATGATGCTTCACCAACCTGAGTTAAATTTATTATTACTGGACTATTGTTGTAAAGCAGACTTGTGGAAAATCTGTTAACTTATCATAATAACTGTGATTGTTAAGGGAGTCTGTCAGTAGTCAATGAGTCGAGTACGAAACCGGCCAGAGCTTGGTAAACTATTAGTTTTAAAGTGGAATGGTTGTTTAGGACAGTTTGACATTGGGTCCAGAAACTAAAGACTCACCCTTATCCCCTTTTGTACAAAGCTGCGGCTGCTGTATGAATGCAACCCCATGGCCTTCATCATGGAGCAGGCGGGCGGCATGGCCTCCACTGGCTTCGAGAACATCCTAGACATCCAGCCTGAGAGCATCCACCAGCGGGAGCCTGTGGCTATGGGCTCACCCGAGGATGTGCTAGAGTACATCTCCATCTGCCAGAAACATGCCAAGAAGTGAGGCCACACTGACTGGCTCGCATAACCATCACTGTCCATCTAAACTCTTGTAACTCCAGACTGGGAATGATAAGGTTTTCATGCCATACCAGTAATATTCCCAATGTATTTGACTGGCAATAAAAATTGTAGCTAATAAACTCAGCTACACACAGAAACACACACATTCCACAAAATCTAACTAAGACCAAATATGTGCCAAAAACAAAGATGAATGTTTTTGTTTTGTTTTTTTGTTTGTTTTTTTTAATGCATGAAACTGAAGGACTTTACTCCTCAGTTTACCTCCACTTGTGCCTTTAATTAGAATGATCATACATTCTAGTTTTCTGAAGGACCAAATACAACTGTGCAAAATCAGATGCCTTTAAAATGTGAACTCCTGTTTGGAACTATCAAGTCTCTGTAAATAAATCCAAACTACTCAAAGAAGACAGAATCATTGTTGTCCATAATGTGTTCATGAAAAGTGCCATGCCTTGATATAATATATAGTTTACGTTTTCATTTACTTTTGGCTGTTTTGATTTGCTGATCATCATATGATCAAAAAGCAGAGAAATCCAATGTAAATGTGAGGAATGCAGTGAATTTCAAGAAATGTCAAGAGTCCTGTATTGCGCATAATCCAAGTTTTAAATTGCTAGACTATGCAAATACTATAAAATGTAATGGGGAAAACTTTATTTGGGAAATGGAAAAAGTTGGAAGATATACGGTCAACAAAGGTTACAGATACTTAATCCAGAAGAGTCAACCTTTCAGCTAAAGGTCAGTTTGTGCTCTGCAAGTCCAAATGACATTTAGAGCCCAGCTGATCTGCTGCTAAAAACACAGCAACCGACTTTTCTTTTACTCCATTAATATGTTATTAACATATCCACATTTCAGTTCATTTGAATGGTATATTATTTAGTTGAATCAAAATAAACGTGATTATTTAAAAGCTCAAGTTGTAATTCACCACATGAACCTGGACAGTGTGAAGGAAGTTGCTCCTGTGTTGTGACAACACCAGACTGCTTTCAGGTCCGTGTGCAAACAATGTGGTTGAAATATTGAAAAAGTTACTTAAGAGCTCTCATTACTCAAGTCTCGAGTTGCTGTCAACAGTTTTGCAAGCTTTGTGACTAAATGAAAGAGCTGATATCTGCTTGTCGTGCAGGATTAAACTGTGCTTCTATCTCCACAGCTGATACCTGACACCCCCTCACCCACATACACACTCACTCTTCCACTCGGCTGCACTCACAAATAGATCCCCCTGCTTGCCTTTATGGCTCTGAGTATGAAAAGGAATTGACTGGCAATGAGGCTGCTCACTTGCTGTGTGTCCTCCGCCTGGCAAACACGCAATCAGCTGCTCAGCGAGAGAAAAATAAAAACCGCAGCCCAGCATGTCGGATCAGTCGGCGTTCGACACAGACGTATGGACCCTCACTCGGTTTGTCATCGAAACCGGGCGCCAGGCTAAAGGGGCGACTGGCGAGCTAACCCAGCTCATCAATGCCATGCTGACTGCCATTAAAGCCATTTCCTCTGCTGTGCGCAAGGCAGGTCTGGCTCACCTGTAAGTACTGAGGTACTGGAGTAGATTTATTATGAAGCATTGTCGCTGACGTTAAGTGCATTGTGCAATTAAAAGCAAAGACTGTAGCGACAGTGTGATATTTTTTAACATAATGTGATGATGCTTAAAGTTACATGTCTTCACAAAGAGGTCAGAGGTCAAGGTAAGGCAGCGTTTTGAGTTTCAGGGTCTTGTTCAGGGTGGATGTTTGACATTATGCTCACTCCCACAATAGATTCAAGTGCCAAGAGACTCAACACAGTGTTTGCTCTAGTTAAGGATGTAGTCGTAGTCTGAGATAAGTTCTGATTTCGGCACCCAAACAAGAAGGTGTGGAACAATGAGGGTAGAACTGATAGGAAGTCGTGTTTTGTGGTGGGTAGAGGCCGTGCTGCTCGAGTGTAAGCGGAACGGTGAACTTTGTATGATTTAGGTGAACTCCAACACTCTTAATCTTGCTTAATATTGTGCAGGTTTGCAATACCTTTAATAACAGGAGAGGATTGTTTAAAAAAAGAACCAGATCTTTGTGGAGATAAACAACCTGGCAAGTTATGTGGAGCACTGAGAATTCATAGAGGATAGAAATGTTGATTTGTGTTATCTGGAGT
Source organism: Helostoma temminkii (assembly GCA_900302695.1). NCBI lineage: Eukaryota > Metazoa > Chordata > Actinopteri > Anabantiformes > Helostomatidae > Helostoma > Helostoma temminkii. The sequence goes on along the minus strand of OMLM01004119.1, from coordinate 26,398 downwards.
CTAAGCTGAGTTTCCTAAAAATCATTACTTAAGTTTCATGCAAATCTTATACATGAACAAACCTGAAACACAGGTTTTTCCAGGCCTTACCTTGGACCTCTGGGCTCAGTAAAAATTACTAGTCTCTTAATGTACAGGGCAGGTAAGGAAATCATCAATCAACTCATAAAGAGTTATTATTCAGTGAGTTTAACACACTGAAGTTATGTAACCAAAGCAAATCAATATTGTTTCACACTAAATAAAGTTGATTGGAATTCACAAACAAATGAAGAAGATAATTAGGATTCATTTTCTCTCACGTTTTTTTTCTGTTAGATTTCTCTCCCGCTCAAGTTTTTTTTGTATGTAAAAGTAAAGCTTGGCTGCTGATTGGTCTGTGCATGCAGGCAGGGCTTGGCGGGTTCTGTGAACGTGACAGGGGATGACGTGAAGAAGCTGGACGTGCTCTCTAATGACCTGGTAATCAACATGCTGCAGGCTTCCTACAGCACCTGCTGCATGGTGTCGGAGGAGAACAAGGAGCTCATCATCACTCCCAAGGATAAGATGGTAAGGGGTGAATAATAATACAACACTGTATGGCATTGGATCATCATTTTGCATTGTGTTCATGACTCAATTAGCAGATTACATAATCTGGGTAAAGATGCACTGATTACTTTCAGAACTCATTTGGTATGCTCCAACTGTAAGTTCAGAAGAATCAGGTTAAAGAATCAATCAATGAATATCAGCAAAAGCTGGAATCTGAAGCACAATTTGAGAAAATTGTCTTGTCTTTCAGTCTCTTACTAGATTATTTACATTACACTGTATGTGGAACCATTACAGTGAGCGACCCCCGATCAAAAATAATTCTGCATGTTCTGATTGTTAAAATAAATGCAGTGCTCACAGCCATGATTTTTAGCTCTGCTCCAAATTCTGATCTGAGTCATCAGTCATCTTAGCTAGTGCGAAGGATTTAACATGGTCAATGCCATCAAACTGCTGATACACTATATTGCCAAAGGTTTTGCCATTACATGCACATAAAACTTTAATGACTTCCCATTCTTAATCTGAAGGGTTTAATGTGGAGTTGTTACACCCTTTGCAGCTATAACAGCTTTGACGCTTCTGGGAAGGATTTCCACAAGGTTTAGGAGTGTGTTATGGGAATTTTTGACCATTTCTCTAGAAGTGCATTTTTGAGGTCAGGCACTGATGTTGGGTGAGAAAGCCTGGTTCACAGTCTCCGCTCTAATCTCAAAGGTGTTCTATCGGCTGGAGGTCGGGACTCTGTGCAGGCCAGTCAAGTTTCTCCACACTAAACTCACTCATCCATGTCTTTATGGACTTTGCTTTCTGCGCTGAATTTAATGATATTGATGGGGTGTTCCAAAACTTTTGGCAATATAGTGTTTTATATTTATTTTTTATTTCTGACCATGAAATAGTGAAACTATACACTTAGGTCTGGAAGTATTGGGGCAGTTTTTATGATTTTGCCTTTTTACACCACCACAATGGATTTCAATCAAAACAATCAAGATGTGATTGAAGCGTAGACTTTTCAGGGACTCAATAGTATTTGTACAGTTGACTGACAAGAACTTAACTGATCAGCTGCAGTCCCTTCCCTTATTATTACAAGACAAATGGAGTTTTATTGCCTTCATTATGGAACCTACAATGTGATAACACAGTTTTACTCCAGCCTGGAGCTCCTTGCTCCTTACTTTTCCATCATTGCTTTGTTTAGTGGGTGTATTCCTGAACTTTGGGGAAGTCTAATCCACAGCTACAGAAAGTGTTTGGTTGATGTGTTGGCGGCTGAAGATGGTTCAACCAGTTATTAGAAGACTGTTTCATCAGCTTAGCAACATTATTTGTTGATATATGTGACTTTGGTGAAGATCATAGTGGGCACATATAAACTATTTTAAAAATAATAATAATTAAAAAAATGTCGCCTCACAGCAAGAAGGTCCTGGGTTCGATTCCCGGGGTCGGCCAGGGTCTTTCTGTGTGGAGTTTGCATGTTCTCCCTGTGTTTGCATGGGTTCTCTCCAGGCACCCCAGCTTCCTCCCACATTCCAAAGACATGCAGTCAGGTTAACTGGGGACTCTAAATTGCCCGGAGGTGTGAGTGTGAATGGTTGTTTGAACTGGCAACCTGTCCAGGGTGTACCCCACCTCTCGCCTGTAAGCTGGCTGGGATAGGCTCCAGCACACCCGTGACCCCTGCGGGGACTAAGCGGTTCAGAAGTTTAAAGAATGAATAAATGTTTGGGGCAACCATATATAAAAAGAAATGGGTCATATGTACAATATAAAATAAATAATAACTTAAGTAATTTGTAATACTTTATGTATTTTTATGTATGAGAATGATTATCATTTATATTCTAGCTTACAGGACCATTTTGGTTTGCTTGTTACAGGGAAAGTATGTGGTCTGTTTCGATCCTCTGGACGGTTCCAGTAACATCGACTGTTTGGCTTCTATCGGCACCATATTTGCAATCTACAAACGGGTCAGTGCAGAAACGCACCAACCACTCAGTGACTGGAAACAGTATTCTGGTATCAAAGGTTTCCCATTAGATCCCAAAATGTTTTGTTTTTGTTTACTCCCAATTTTAAAATTATGCATAAAACAAAGAAAGTTTGCATAACACTTTTATGTTTTTATTAGTGTTATGCTGTTGTTCAACTATTTATAGGATTATAGCTCATTGTAAATATGACTGAGTACATTTTATGCAATTTAATGTTTGAAAATGCTTCGTTGTCAGACAAATGTACCTAAGCTGATCTTTATTAGACATTAAAGATGTTAAACAAATTTCATCAAACCTGAAAATGTGTCATTACAAAGATAGTTTGATGGTTATAGAGTATATTTAAATGTTCACTTATAGTTTAAATTCAGTTACACTCTGAAGACACAAGAGAGCGCTGATGTCCAGATAATGAACTTCAGTCACAGAGGTTATCATTTTCAGAACAACAATCTGTTTTATTGACTTTATTGACTAAAATGCTCATAACCATTTGTGTTTAAAACAGCAAAAATAGATGCTTACTGCTCTTTTTTTCCACATCTGTTATTTTGAATAGTTTGGAATAAATCTATGTTCATCTATTTTATGTGAACTCCAACTTTTATGAGAATGGGACAGGAGTAAGTAAATATACTTCATCTCAGCCAATGCAGGATGTTTCTACCATCTAACTGTGACTGTGACAAAATAATGTGTCAAATTTACCAAAGCTGCTTTTAATCCTGATATATAATTGACATTTATCTTAGTTGAGCCTTCTTGGTTAGTGATATGTCATTTTAACAGTTTTCAGTTCACTGTTGTTCTGTTTCTGCTCTGCACTCTTTTTCTCACTTGGGTCGTTCAGATAACGGAGGGGGAACCCTCGGATAAAGACGCCCTGCAGCAGGGGAACAACATTGTGTGTGCCGGCTACGCCCTGTATGGCAGCGCCACGCTGGTGGCTCTCAGCACCGGCTCTGGCCTCAACTTTTTCATGCTGGACCCTGTGAGTCTCAGTGCAGTTAAATGTCTCTTCTGCAAACTATGTGCCACATCCATAAGAAAACGATGCACAGTTCAATCTGAGATAACCAAATTTCAAATTTGTGTTTTTGTTGTTGCTCAGGCCATTGGTGAATTTATTCTGACTGAGAGGAATGTGAAGATCAAGCCAAAGGGAAAGATCTATAGTTTGAATGAAGGCTATGCCAAGTACTTCCACCCCTCCATTAATGAATACCTAAAGCACAAGAAGTATCCTGAGGTGAGAAAATGTTACACAACAAAACATTAAACAACTTGCAGAGAAGCTACTGTACACACAAGCATCCTGCACAAATTCACTGTTTCCCCCATTAATTTGTTCTGACATTGATCAGTTTTAATTTGTGTTCACGGTGTTGAGTCTGAAACCTTAAACCGAGGCCGTACAGTAGACACAAGCTTTGTCTCCTCTCAGAACATCTATTTCGCTGACACGCAGCTTAAGTTTTGCTTAGTTCAGAGGCAGGATTTCAAACAGCAGCGGCCTCTCTCAGTCATCATGTGAATCCTGACAAAGCGTTTATTCTGGTAGAACAAGTTTACACGAGGAGTTTTGGTTGGCATCAAAAAAAACCTCAGCATATGTAACTTTTTTATATTTCTTGACCACAGAATCACTTAGAAGGTGACAAGGACATTTGACCTACTTTTGCTGATTTTTATTATTTTTTCTTTTTAATAAAAAAGACTGTTAGTTTATCTCTATGTCCATTTTTGTCATAAATGATTGGCAATAGAAGAATATAAAATAATAAATAATAAAAATAATTGTAGAATGAATAAGTAATTGTTTCAGCTCCACTTTTCATATAACAATAATAATAGATACTCTATAAAGTGTAATATAATATAATGGTGTACGGCACTAGGTACTACACTGGGAGCAGTTTTAGACTGCTTAAGTGAAAACATTATATGGCTTTAAATAACTGCAACATATGAAGGCATTAAGGGAAGATTTGATTGGACGATTTGGACTTTCAAACCTGGAGACTTTGTGCAGTCAGGTACCACAAGCGTGAGCGGGTAAAGCGTGACTATCCTGACCAAACATGTGACTGACTGTCAGTTGAGCGTGACAGTTCGACCGCGAAGGACGAAGTGCGGCCTGAGCTGCAGGATGATGACAGTACAGGAAACATCCTGTTCCTCAGGAAGCTGCAGCTGCTCCTCATCTGGACAAGGATCTCTACATGTGCACGCTCAGCACAGTCACAAACTTGATGGTAAAGTCTGGACATCAGTTTCTGTAGGGGTGAGTTTGTTGGCATGGCAACAAAACTTCTGGGATTTCCTTCAGGCCACTATGACGCAAAATCAGACTGAAAAGTCATGTTTTTATAATTCATCAGCTCCAACTGACCTGTTACCATCAGCTGTGCTATAAGATAAATGAAATGCAGTTTGAGTATCAAACACTGTGTTGGCTTGAAATGTGGCACTGATGTATGTGTGTATGTACTGTAAGTTTCTGAAATCACATCAGTGTGTAAACCAAAATCACTTTTACTTACACAATTTTTTATATAAATGTTAGTTGTCATATTAACACAGTCAGAACTTTCTGTTACCTTATTCTTACAAACATGTAAAAACATGTTAAACATAGATTAATATGAAACTGGATGGTGTTTCTTCAGCGCCACAGAGGAGTGAACAGCTGAAAGTGAAGAGGGAGAGACAGGGAGAGAGGAGGAGCGCTGTTTATTTCAGAAGTTTACTTGAATCACTGCTGAAACAACACAGTCAAAATCAAAGATATCCACTGTTGAATCGTGGCAAATTCATATTTTAATGATCGCAGATGTGATCAGATGAACTCATTTCACTCATTTTTAATCTTGATAAATTATCTTCTTATCTCAAGATTATAGATCTAGTTATCTCTGACCCAGCCTTTCCAATCAGTTTGTTGGTGATGTGAATAGCAAACTGAAAATATTTGAACACTGTTTATATGTCGCATTAGCTCTAACCCAGTCCTCCGGCCTTTGACTGAACTCGATGTCATTAGCCTGTGGGGTTATATAGTTTTTCCAGCCTCATCAACATGGACAACAACAGCACAATAACTGGTGTATATTTAGTTAAAACAGATTATACTGGTTTGTAAATCTAAGCAAAATTGACCACATTTTAACACATCACTTACTTTTATAATTTAATGTTAGGTATGAACATGTTAGTGATATATAGACATTGTGCCAGTGTTATCGTTTACCACTGAAAATGACACTGGTTGAACACTCATCGTGTTACATATCACATAACCAACATGACCCAGCACAGTGCAGCAGTAACCACAAGGTTACTCACTTAATTACATGCGTGAAGTTGCGAAATACCAAAAACTTGACTCTCAAGTTTTAACCAGAATACATATGTAGCTAAAAAAAACCTAAAGGGAAGCTTGAAACTAATTTACTGGCATCCTCTTTATGTCTTTATGTCAGCAGAATCCCCGTGGTTCTTTTCAGAGCAGGTGCTCAGTTTCTGTCAACACACCATCACAGGGTGCAAACGACATTCATTCATTATAACAGTGTGTTTTTCTTCTTACTATTTCACAAATTACTTTTTCATAATTTTGAATATTTTTCTCTACGAGCTGAACAGAATCCGACTGTGTTACTAAATGTTGAGTTACAACACTAATGTGAAATAGAATCATTTGTTCTAGATTTGATTTTGATTTTGAAGATAATGATGAGTATTATGTGTTCAGTTATGAGGCAAAAGCAGATCAGATGGATGTTTAATACTGACAAGCCTCAAAATCTCTTGCTGCTGTCTTTTTTATTTTCTTTTTTATTATATGTTTCCCTGTCTCCACTGTATGGGCTTTCTTTTTTGAGAGGGTGTTTTTATGAGCGTGTAGTTTAGAAAATACTACGCACAGACACTTTGAAACACACACCCTTCGTTTGTGAGGACCAGGATGTGACTCAGCAAACACATGACTCTGTGTCACATTGTGCCCGTCTGAACTTGAAGCTCCTCTCAGGGCAGCTTCACTCAGACTCTAACGTACAGTACACAGAGTGCTGACTTGTTAAGCTGAGCACTCGGCTTATGAGCGGCCACCGGTGATGTCAGTGAGAGAAACACATGACATGATGAGTACAAACCACAGCTCAAACTGTGATCAAGACTGAACATGTCACGTTCTGACAGTTCACCTGTTTGAACTTCAACTTCACTACACTACCGATTTGTAGTTTTATGTAAAAGCAGTGAGCTCCTGTCAGCATGTCTGACAGGTGTAAACACGCAGCGATCAGGCATAACATTACGACCACCTGTACAATCTAATGCAATCCTGTAGTACGTTATAGTAAGAGGTGTTTTGGTCTCACTATTTACATCAATGAAGGGTCCAAAACATTAGACACACCTCCTATCACAACATACTCCACCGCCCACATTTCTGACTGTTTCAACTTAAAAGCTGAAAATGTATATCTTTGTAAATGTAGAATTCATGGCAGAGCTGTTGTATTGGATTGTATTAGATGTGCAGGTGGTCATAATGTAATGCCTGATCGCTGTATGTTGCAGCTGCTGCAAAGGGAATTTGACCTTTCTGTTGTTTGCAGTTTTACTTACTGGTCACAACATAATTCTGCTGCAGCTGCAACTACCATGAGGCAGCTCACTGGCTTCCTAATATGTTGTCATTCATTCACGACAAAGTCCTTAAATTCAGAGATAATTTGCCAAATCACATCACTTTTCACTGCATCAGTGGTCTTGTCTTTTGTATTGAGGTGGATCTTTCCTTTTTCTTTTGATCAGGAAGCTGCTGTAACCCTCTGGGATTAATAAACATTATGGAATTATGAATAACATGGCTTTATAAAACATGTCTAAAAACTAAACTTCAGTGTGTGCAGAGTCACAAACAATTAATCAGTGTAAGCAGAGCAGTGTAACCTTCCTTTTTTTTACATGTGGTACTTTTGTCTTTTAAACCACTTGTTCATGTTTGACTTTTTAAAGAAATTGTCTGAGGTATTAGTTAAAACCTTGATTTTTGAAGTTATTGTCTGTGTCAACAAAACGTAAACTAACCATTGCAGTTTAAAAACTGCAACTGTACTGAGGATAATAAACATGATTTCCTACAAATAAAAGAGGCCAAACATGTGTAAACCCAACCAGATATATACAACCTTTGCTTAGATAGCGAGTTTTTCTCCACTATCACTCTAGCTCTTTCTCACGGTGGACTTGTTTTGATTTGGAGCTCTATGAACTGAATTGAACTGTACTGAATAAGGTACAGTCTAAAAGTGGCAGAGTTGGGAACAATATGAAGAATAGTTATTGAAGAATAACATGACTACATTTCATGGGACCTTTTGGTATATTGGAAAATCCTTGATACTTTAAAAATAACAAGTGTGAAACTGAAATATATAGTGGTCTTGTACTCTCACACTAAAGGATGTGAAACGGTGACTGCAACACTTCCCTGAACTAACGTTTAAAGTATCTTCGCCCCCTGCAGGATGGTAGCTCCCCCTACGGAGCTCGTTACGTCGGCTCTATGGTCTCAGACGTTCACCGCACCATCGCCTACGGAGGGATCTTCATGTATCCTGCCAATGAGAAGAGCCCCAAAGGAAAGGTAACCCCTGACCACTACGAAGCCATTTTATGACAACATCTGATTAGCACAGTTAAGATTAACACAATGTTTTTTGTATTAACATCAAAAATTATTATTAGAAATGCAAATAACGGACGTGGACTGGAAGTAACCTCAGTATTTTAAATGTTTGGCCACAAAACTCTGAAACATGCTAAACATGCTGATTTTCAGCAGCAGGTTCTCGTGATCTCTGGGTTGAAATTCAGCATCTCTGCAAACTATGCAAAGTACAGCAGAGCTGTGACATGTCACCAAAATCACTCACCACCAAACTGAGTAATACAAGGATACATTCTGAGGAATACTTTCTTGACAATATTACTATAAAACAAAAATAAAAAAAGATCTTTAACAACCAAAAGCTTTGCTTATACTTACAACATCTTAACACAAACAAGCAATGAACCTTTACAGGCCCAGTCAGAACCATTAAGTTCTTGATTTGGTGTTAACTTCGAGTTGAAATACGAGTTCTGGTCGTCTTACAGTAGAGTAACCTCAGGTGGGAGGTGTTTTATCTGTGATAAATAAAGCTCAGGCACAGTCAAGGCTGGTCGTAAAGATAAACTACAATCTCCCCTCTGTCCTTCCCAGTGACTTGATCTGTGACCCATTTTTCCTGAACTTACTGTAAATGTTTACATTCTGATCTAGTCTCATTTTATCACTTATGTGATGAAACCACAAAACATACCTTTTCAATAGGAGTCTTTGTGTGCTGCGATTTCTGGAGCACTGGGGACATCTTGTCTCATAACTACCCAGATCCTAATCACTGACCTTTAACTATATGATATATACTGACAAGGCAAGGTCAATTATTTACATAGCACATTGTAAAGCACAGTGTGTCACAGTTTTGCTTTGCAAATCGAAAGAAGACTAGAAGTAGAATAAGAACTAAATTAAACAAATGCAGCATTGGAGCATTGAAATTTAATTACTTACTTGGAAATGGTAAAACCAAAGGTGTGACAATAAGCTGACATATGCAGTAGGTAGTGAACATGTAAAGCTTAAGCTTAAGAAAGTAAACTAAGAAACCAAAAAACAAACACTTTTAGATTAAAACCAGATTTAGTCTGTATCAGTCTGCGCTTACTGGGAAGTGAAACCGTGTGAACTACCTTGAAAAAATATTTTTAGGGCAAAACTCTTCCACAACCAGGTGTCTGAAGTGTTTAATGTCGACCAAGGTCTGTGAATAAATGTCACCATATACACATATGCAGTCACGTCACAAAGTATTCAGATTTCATCATCAGAAGGATCAGAAGGAGAATCAAAAGGAAGCGATTTTTGAGGTTTGATAAGATAATGAAGACAAAGATTCATCAGAATTTGAAGAAGAGTCAGCCCCAGAAGAGGCACATCAACCAGATAGTCCATCAGCAGCCAGCAAGTAAAGAAAATGACATGTCAAAAAGAAATTGAAGGGTCTCCTTCCCCAGAGGAAGAGCCACAGGGTGATGCTCCTCCAGACCAACATACACTGGCCCAGTAACACAACACAAACACCACACAAGGGTTAACTCTTGGGTTTGCTGGGTCAAAAGACCAGTCAGAGACTTTTTCAAAGTCGGTCCAGTGCTGTCTTGTCCTGGCAGCTTCAGGTCATTGCTATAGTGAAAGATGAGCCACCGGCCCAACTTCAGGTCTCATGCACTCCAGAGCAGGTTATCTTGAATGGCCTGTTTCCTTATTTGGCTGCATTAGTCCTTCCTTCACTTCTGACCAGTCTCTCTGTCTCTGCTGCTGAGAAGCCCTCACCATAGCACGACGCTTCCACCACCACGTGTCACTGTAGGAAGCTATAATCATAAACAGAGTTTTGCTCAGAGAATCTAATTGTGACTCATGGGACCGGAGAGTACCTTCCTTTATGTTCTCAGAAGCCTCATTTTGGAAACTCCTGACATGCTAACATCTAACCATGAGTGAGCAGCTGCACTTTGACACCACTTTGTAATAACCATCAGAAAATGCAGGGAAGATCCACTAAAAGCCTACCTCTCTTTTTACACATCTGGAAGCTGCCCACACTGGAGAGTGCTCCCAGAGCTGAAAGCATAGCAGACGTCTTCCACATGCTTGCAAATCAAACATTAATCTAATCAATAGCTTATTACTTTCCTGTAAAGCATGAGTAAATGTTTTACCATCTTGTAATATAGCTATTAATTACAGTTTATAAATAGTTTGTAAATGAGTGCCGTTTAAAAAAACACAACTGCTCCACTGATTCTGTTTCATTTGTGCTTCTTACCTATGCGAGAATCCTGAAATAGTTTTTCTTCGAACTCTGTCTCCCCAAAGCTGCGGCTGCTGTACGAGTGCAACCCCATCGCCTTCCTCATCGAGCAGGCCGGAGGCCTGGCCACCACCGGCACCCAGAGGATCCTGGATGTGCAGCCCGAAGCGCTCCACCAGCGGGTGCCCTTCGTGGTCGGCTCTCCTGATGACGTCAACGAGTACCTGTCCTTTGTCAAGAAGTTCTCATAAAGCTTCATTTATTGTTAATGTTCCTACAGAAAGCCCGAGAGAACATAAAGAATAAAAACATTTTCACAATCATTGCAGTTTTTCGACAGTAAAGATTTTGTGATCACTGTTTTTTTTCTTCAAGTTTACTAAATTAAAGTTCAAGTATATTTCACAAGTATACTTCTTGTAGTAAGCATACTGATGGCACTGTGTACTTATAAGTATACTTTGTTTTACTTCTTGGGATTGAATTGGCCATTTTTTAATAAACTTTGTTTATAAATGTAAACTTAACTACAAATAAACAGTTTATATATATATATATTCTGGTATATATTCTCGTTTACTGGTGATGTAATAACAGTAAACTTTCTAGATGATCATTTTATTCTCTTAAAGTACCTAAAGTTCCTTCCATGTTGATGAATTGAAGCACATCTAAAGTTACATAGAGGCAGCTCCTGCTCTCCCTTCTTACTAACGGTTGTAAGTTTTGAACTCAACAATTAATTCTAATAATATTATTAAAAGGTAAAACACCTCATCACACAACAGTTTGTGACAAATTATTAATTTATAACCTTAATAGTTGTTTGTTTGTAAAACTACTAAAAAGCATGCTGGATATTTCTATATACCCATATATATATATATTTATTACATAAAGGTATGACAATGAGATGAGGCAATACTGAATATGTTGTTTATTTTTCACTATATACATATGTTCAAATCATTTAAGTTTTACTGGAATTTGCCTATAAAAGACTGACTATGCTTTTGTGTTTTTTAACTGTTTAAAAACACAAAGAGTTCACAGAATCCTGTAACCAGGATGTTGTTTCTGTAAAGACAAGTTTAAACAGAATTTGTTCAGTGTTGGGAACACAAAAACCAGCAGCATGGCCAGAACCAGGTAAGCGAGGAAGTGCAGTGTGTTTTTGTGATTTGAGTGAACTGACCCTTTAATCTCTGTGCCAGTCCTCAAGGTTTCTTTATTCTCATTTTGCAGGTTGCACATCACATCCCTCCACCTGCTCTGACTGTTTGCTCTATGCATCAGAGATGAAGTAAATAATAACACACACAACTTTAGAAAGTGTTCTTCAGATTTTGTAGATTTGACTTTACACTGATAAAATGTATATTTTGCCCATAAATCTACTCTCAAAAACATAAAGTGGTAAGTTAATTTCTTAAAAATCTGAAATTCAAATCTCTTTTGTTTTTAATATTTAGACCCTTTGTGGTCCAAACTGTGAACAGGTGCATTGTGTTTGCTTTATTTGTCTCTCTGGTGTCTGTAGATGAGATGTGGAACCATCGTGGCTAAAGGTGGAGTGGGGGGGCGAAGTGAATGGTATCTGACTGAACACACCTGATCCAGGTAATCAGCTGTGGGCGGAGCAGGGATAGCTGGAAAACAAGCAGGGAAACGGGCCTTGAGGATCAGGTTTATCAACCCCTGCTCAAGATCTGAGTCGACTGTACATAGTTTAGAAAAGTTTGCTGAATGCTTCTCTAAATAAAAGGTTCCAGTTTTAAATTTTTTATAGATCTCTCTAAAACACGTTTTGATTTGTCATTATGGGAGACTGAGTTCAGATGAACGGGCTATTTTATGCATTTTAAATTAAATGGAATCTAACAAACACAATGTACAGGGTGAAGGTGTTAATGCTGAGCCTCTACTGACCTTTACCAGACTAAACCAGCTTTACTCTTTATTGACGACACATCCAATGTAAAAACTGTGATTTGGTTTAGCTGGTGAGCCACATGTGGCCTCAAAAAAGTCAAAAGTTTCAAGGCTTCAAATGCAAATGTAAGTCAATGTGCTAAATGTAAAGCTTGTAAAAACAGTTTTTGTCAGTGCAAACATATTGCAACACAACTGAATTTATAAGTATGTATGGACATTTAAGTAACTTGTCAACGTGTAACAGCTCCGTTAAGATGACCTGTGATGACTGACCCAGCTTTGTCTGGTTTGGGGTTAATAATAGTCCTGAATCCATCAGACAGTTCATTGATTAAACAAACATGCCGAATCATCTAAATCATTTAACATTGAGGAAAGGTTTTTAGAAATGATGGGGACAATGTGACCTTTCATTAGCTCAGAGCTAATGCAGTGTCTCACATTTTGTCAGCTAAATGACCATGTAATCATCTTTAAAGTATTACAAAAAATAAAACTAATGCATAAAGTAGTTTCAGCCTTGGTAACGCTGAAGAGGAAAAGATTATCGAGTCATAGGTTGTGTGGACAACTGCTTTCTTAACAGTAAAGTGGTGACTCGTGAAGTGACGTCATTGTCGCAGGAATCAATAATCCTATAAGATCCTAAAAGTACCAGACGTTGGGGAGCTCAGCCACTTATGTGGGATCATGTGACTCCTTTGTGCTGAATGTCACATCAGCATCGTGGATTAACAGTATAGCTGCAGCTTCATTTAGTGGTTGAAGTTTTATGTTCGGGACCTTGAGTCATTTTCTACAGATAACAGAAGTTATTTTATAACTAGGTCACCAGAGAACACCTGAAAATACTATGACTTGACACTGATCCTGAACACCCCTCATCAATGTGTTTCAATTGTAGTAAATTCCAATACCAGACTACTTTAAATGGTATTTTAGGAGACGCAATAGAACTTTTCTCATGGCTGATGATTGTGATTACAGTATAGGATGTGCTCACTGTTGCTAACAAAACTCTAGTGATGTTTGACTTGCAGCTAAAATCCTAAAGTTAGTTTAACATCACAGAAGATTAAAGAAACCAGGAAATAGTCACGCAAAAGGCTGAAATCAGAATCGAGATGACTGGAAACAGTTTAACTGAATACAAAGACCAAACCTCTAAAACGTTCACGTCTGAAGAATTGTAAAAAGTTTCAAAACCAAAATAGTGTTTCATAGTTTAATTGATCACAGTAAAAGAGTTAAAAACAAAAAAAACATTTACAATGATCTGAGTGTTACTGTGTCACCATGTAGAACGTATTTACAGAGTAAAACACTAAACTAAAATCTTTTCAAAACAAACAAAGAGGCATCAAAGTCAGCCAAAAAACAAAAACGGTGCCATTTCCCTAAAAACAGTGTTTGTCCTCATAAAAGTTTTGCAGAATCTTCTGTTGGTGTGTTGTTCAGACTGAAGCCTTGTTCCTCATCTTCAGCCAAACGGCGGCAATAAAAATAAAAATAACACTAAAGGGTGCAGCTGTTACACCAGAGGGTAACTGGCTGCTGTGGCAATTCCACAGTGGTTGTGTCTGTCTTTGGCCATTAAGATGTAGCCTTTCAATCCCCATTTTTCACTCCAGCTGCAAAAGAACAAACATCATGGTTAGGAAGAGTTTAACGATTAATCCCTGGAACTGAAACAGCAGCAAGAACAGGGTGAATCCATCTTAATATGCCTGATCTCAAAACATCAAGGGCTCCAACAGATCATTTATTTGTACTGACCTGTTCTTGACGATCCAGTATTTCTTTCCGTCTTCACCTTCAGAACTAGCTCCATAACCCACCACCAGGACGCCGTGGTCCAGCTCCTCGCTGCTGCAGTCAGGCTCATAGTAGACTCCTGAAACACAAATATGAAGTCAACTATGTTTTTTTACTTGATCAGCACAACTGATGAGTTACGTTTCTGTGCACCTGGTTAGTTTACACTGTTAGAGCTGCTTTGGTTTTCACTGTGCTCGTCACCTAGACTAAAGCTGTGCCTGTCTGCAGGCCCACACAAGACAAACCAGCAGATGAAAGTCTATCAAATTGACAGTCTCAAACTGACCTGATTCGTAGAACTGGAAGGATTCGTGTCCGGCATCGATGGCTACAGACACGGGTCCCACAGAGGCCACCGCCTTCATCAGAGCGTGCTCCTTTCCGCTGGGGATGTCGACGAAGCCGGTGTCATTGGCAGCGCTGTTCTGTGGGTCGTAGTGACACGGCTGATCGTCCTGCAAGACAGAACCGGGAGGTGGACAGTTAGGAACTGGACTCAGGATTTTTTACGTTCAACCCCCCCAGAACCCTTCTCATTAGACACGTACTGTTCCCAGGTAGGGATAGGAGTCCTCGGAGTCCAGACCATTGTTGTCTTTAACGTACTGGAAGGCCTGGTCCATCAGACCACCGTTGCAACCCTCATTGCCTTCAGGTCTGGAACAGTCCACCAGGTTCTGCTCACTCAGCGACACCAGTTTGCCAGTCTTCCTGAACTGCTGGCCCTCCAGAGCTCCAGTGGTGCTGAAAGCCCAGCAAGAACCACACTGACCCTGGAGAGAGGGAGCGAGACAGGACGGAAGGACACGTTACAACAATAAGTTATTACATAACTGATTACCTGCTACTGCCGTTTCTAAATCAACTAGTTATTTGGGTTCTGGACAAAAACAGAACGTCAGCTTCACATTCTTCACCCTTTGAGTTTCAACATAACTGCACTGCGTTTCATGTTATTTAACCTGCCGTCCATTTCATATCCTGTCTCAGTTTTATTCTGCTGGTTCGCAAACACTCATTTGTTGGTTGCGTAACAGCATTTTTGTTGTGGTCACTTTCTCATCTACTTTACTACCTGCTACTTATTTTATACACTTCTAATACTTCAGTCTAAACATGTGCATTTTTAATTCAGTTAACACTTAACACAAAGCTTCTATAAATACATGTTCACCCAACGCATATGCCAGTGTTGTTTACTCCACTGAACAGGTTTATGTGAGCCTGTAGGGCAGGTTTCATCTTACAGAGATGACATATGCAAAGGGGGTGGAGAAAAACTGTGCAGACATGGAGTTGGAGGGTAGGAGGGGGGGAAGAAAAAAAAAAAAAAAAGTGGGTGAAGCTCGAAGATAACAAAAACAACCCATGAGTGCTGGAGTTATCTTTCTGACCCAGCAAACATTAACTTCAGCACACACAGTGCCTGCTGCAAATAAGCTGTGATGCAAGAATCATGTTTACCAAAGCAACAGGCTTTGTCTTTGTTTGTCCTGTAAATCATATCCATTAACATAAAGGCTTGTGGTAACATCCACAGCAACTGAGCGTCATTTACTGTAACAGCTGAGCTTATTATGGGTTCAGCAGAACTGGAATCCTCCATTTCTCCTCATTACAAACCAGTGTGTTGGCGAGAGAAACCTCAGGTGCAGCTGCCGGAGAGGCACAAAAGCAAAAACAGCTCTTACCTGGTCCTTAACGGGAGTGACGTAGCCCTTTTCCCTCCAGTCCACAGCACTTGGGGCTTCCAGGAAGTTGGGCTCCATAAACAGGGATCCCCTGGTCTTAGTGTCAGTTTTGCGCTTGTAGCCGTTCATGACCTGCCTGAACTCATCGTGGGTCTGTGGAGAGGCAAAGTGAGAAAATAAGTGAGACAACTAAAATCCAGTCAGCAAAAGTTACATTAAAATAAAAACATTATTGTGCTTGCAGGTGAGACACGGGTCCTTGTGTTGGTCTTACCATGTCTCCAAAGTGGTTCATGCCCAGACGGTATGTGTGTTTGCCCAATGAGTGCTCCAGGTTGTGCAGCTGGATTTTCTTCAGGTTCTTCTCCCACACCAGTCTCCTCCAGCCCTCTTCCCTCTACAGAGAACAGCCACAGTTTAGACCGGTGGAACTGGCACAGTACTGTAGAGTACCATGACCGCAAACACACAAAGACATTACCTGGTGGTATTTCTTATCGTGCCAGCTCTTCCACTGCTCCCAGTGCTCGTCCAGCTGTGCATCCAGACTGGGAGCTGTGAGGACTCCACTCAGACAAACAGCCAGAATTCCCAGAAGCAGCATTTTGAATTCCTACTGGAAAACAACAATAATCATCAAGTTAGTGTCGTTTCCAACGAAGCTTATTATTCACAGATGATGAAGGCTCCGTTAGGAAATGAGTTTCAGTTCACGGGAAATGTCCAGCTCGTTTACTGTAGAAATTCTTGCACGAAGCGTCAGTGACTCTTGCACAACTAGAATCAGTGTTACAGCTGCAAACTGCAGTACACATTACCGACAGCACAGTCATTAGGCGATTGTTTGGCCGAAAAAAAAAAAAACCAAAATAATGAAAATAACCAGTGCACTGTCCTTTATAATACAACACTGACTGCATGCACGAAAAACATAGACATCGTTTGCTTCGAGTGCTGTTTTTCCCGCAGTTGAGGAGCGGACTCTTGGCCAGATCCCAACAATAAACCGAGCCTGTTTTGTTTTGCGCAAAGTCACGGGACCCGCTGCGGCGACGGAGAGCCAAGAACCCGGTGCTATGTCGGCCTGGACACCGAAACTACAGCCAGGAAACCGAAAACAAAACCAAAACTTTAACAGGCACTAGCCGAACAGCGGTTTTTTTCCATCTGATGCACTAGCGGCCGGTGTCAACAGCTTTCCAGATAATTAAAACCGTGGAGAAGAAATTAGCAATGGCTGCTCCTTTAGCAACAAGAGAGACAACAAAAGGTAGCCGAATGAATAGATGTGGCCAAAGCTGGAGGATAACAATAAAAATGTAGATATTTCTGAGTTAAAGATAAATACAACTGGAGAAAAAACGCTTAAAGTAAACATTTTTATAACGAAGACTGGGATGCTTTTAAAAGTTCGCGCAAATTAGCCACAAAAACCCGAAAAAAAACACACAAATATGAATATCTTTAGAGTTATACGCCTAACTAAGTCTACACGCTTGTTTGTTCTGACAGAAACAAACATATTAAAAGCATTAAATGTCACACTTACTATAAAAACGCGTCGCTGAAGACCAGGGAGCAGAAACTGTGCCTGAACTGGGCCACACTGACTTTATAAAGGCCTGAGCGGCAGCTGGAGAACGTCCGCCGAGCGCTCTGATTGGCCCGCTCCTTGTTTTTCCACGTAGACCCCGCCCCCGGCGTCTGACGCCGTCGTGGAAGCACGTGATTCCAGGAAGGAACGCAGGACGTCGTGTTTGTTTGTTTCAGCTAAAACTGTGATTAAAAGACTTTTAATTGACTCAGCGCCGATGATTAAAGCAGTTATATTGTTAAAGACTCTCTCACAGACACTTTTGGTGACTTTACAGTGCTGATCAAAAGACAGGCCAAGTGAAAGATCAGCTGACTGGAGCTAAAAATGCCGAAATAATTACACAGCAAAATGCTAAAATATCTGTTATTGGATGCTAATTCAGACAGGTCGAATTGTTTTCAGAAAAAAAAGGAGAGATAACTATGTAGGGAGTGGATTTTCTAATCTCATTGGTAAAAATTGACTAGAACAAGCAGGTTTAGGTCAAATCTATCCAGAGCAGACCAAGTAAACACATTATCCAACACTTAATGTAAGCCATTTTATTTTGTTGATGTGTATATAAACATGGTTTCTGTAATCAGACCAGAGGAGACTGATTTCTCCATCATATAAACGCTTTCAGCTTTTCATCCTTGCACATGAGCAAGACGAAGGTTAAATGTGGAAACTAACCAGGACAGCAGAGACAACAGACTCTGAAACTTATCCTTTCCTCAGACTCGATAAAGATTTAGCAT
>OMLM01004115.1:3628-19277 GCA_900302695.1 Helostoma temminkii | reverse complement strand
GACTACACTCTTTAGGTAACCTAAAAAATATCTAAAGCATATACAAACTGTGCTTCCTCCAGCACAGACTGGTGTCATTCATACTCATCTACATTCCTGCGACACACTCTCCTTATAAAGTCAAGCCAACATTCTTCACATTTCCCTTTTTCCAATATCTGTCTCTGTCTCACAAAGCTGTAATAACATTTGGAGATATATGCTGGCCCAGAAGAGGGAGGCACGCTGAGGCAATAGATACTTTCAGAATTTGAATTGAAATGTATTATTCACAGTCTTTGCTATAGGTTTTAAGATATTGCAGTTTATCTTAATATCAACTCACTTCAACTCACTTCAACTTCATTACCCTGCTGCTTTCAGATGTGATTTCCTCTGGCAGTGTATATGAAAACATTTGTCCTTAAGCACAAACTGCTTTTGCACAAGAATGCAATTCTTTTTTTAATGCTCTATAACATCTAAAAGTTTTATGTGTCTCAAGTTACACACAGTATCACAGTATCCTTCATTAAATTTGGAATTTAGGGGTTTTACATATTTTAATGAAGAACACTTGAAACCCAAAAAGGTTAGATGAAGAGTCATTTCTGCTGAAACTGTCCTACATGACAAACACGATTCTGGAACAGGGTGGCCTCTGTGTCACAGCCTTAGTTTTAATAATTAAAACTCTACTTTGTACTCAGTCTGTGAGTGGGTGTAGGGAACTAAAATATATATTTCAAGGTTTTACGTTATTATATCAGAGCTACACAAAATGATAATGCAAGCACACAAAATAGAGCTGGTGTCCTTGCTTAAATAAATCTGTGCTCTCAATTATTTAAAATTGTACAAAGTAAAGGAATTAAAGGTAAACGTGAAAATGAATCACATGTTTTTGTAAAGATTTCAGTTCTCTACCTATATCCACTTTTAATGCACTAATGCATAATGCAATCATTAATAATTGCATTGATTGTTTTGTTGTGTGACACAACTCTGTGTGACTAATTCTCTGGAGTCTGTACTGCACAATTAAAAATAACTTTCTTCAGTAAAACAATGTTCAAACAGTCCAACTTAACTGCTAAAGCAAATGGTCTGTCTATGTGAGTTAAAGCTGCATTAACTGATTTCTGGCCATTTGTGGAACATAGACATTCACAGCTGCTCTGTGTTGCTTGTGGAAAGTTTCGCAAACCTCTGCAATTACGGTCTTTTTTGTTATGCTAGCAAGCAGCCCTTTGTTGGTGATTGGTCACAGAGCTGACTGGTGCCAGAGAGCAAGTACATGGACATGAGCAGAGCACATGTACTGTACATAGATTTTTACATCAAACAAATAACATAAAAAAACACTGGAGTTGTTTTTGTGTCCACCTAAAAAATATACATTTATTATTCACTGTCCTTCTGATTTGGCCCCTTTTTAGCACCTGAATTCTGCATTCTGCATTCTCCAACTGGTTTCTAACCTTATGTGTTTGCTGTTTAGTGCTGTGCAGGCAGTGTAGCACTATTCAGAGCTTTCTATGTGTTAAAATCTTACAGTGTCAGTATATACACTGCTGGAAATGAGGGAGCTTGATGAGAGCAGTGAGTCTGAACCAGAAACAAGAGTAAAGCAAGATTGTGAGCAGTAAACAAACCAATAGGCTGAAGACGAAAAAGCTCTGATGGGGTGAGAGCAACTGTAGAGCTGGTACACTGTGACGATAAGCTCACTAACTAGTGAGAAACTGCTTCCTCAACTTCTGTTGGTTTGTCAGCAGATAAATGCAGTCCATCATTGTTCAGGTGTCAAGCTTTGGGGATCTTACTAAAATACACTAAAAATAATTATCTCAGTTCAATTAAAGCAATTAAATTTGTGCAAAACTGGAAATAATCTAAACAAATAAACCGGACACAATTTGTGTGTTGTAACCGAGCTTGGATTGGCCATCTGGCAGTTGTAGGAAATACCAGTTGGACTGAGCTGGGCTGTCACTGGCAGGAGGTCATTTACCCACATCATCATTTTCTGAAATTACAGGAATTTTCACCATGTGTCAAATCTATCACCACACCTATCATCATACCAACCCTGGGGAGCAACATACCAATATGAGCAGAACTCACATGTGCTGAATATTCAGCCTTTTAGCAATGGAATTGATTTTTATGCTTTACTTAATTAAATAAAAACTGAAATGTCTTAAGACAAACCATCACTTAAAATGCTCAATGTGAAGGTTTATTTTTAGGTGCATTTTTATTCCTGAAACAAATTCCTAAAAATGTAAAAGGCACAGCAGGTCCAGAGGACAAGACTCACACACTAAAAGCAGCTGCTGCTGGCACTCTGCCTCATAATGGAGTAATGCTTTTAAAAATACTTGATGTCATCAATCTTGAGTGTATTATTATTAGAATAGGGCTGTATTCACCTTAATAAAACTTCAATATTTTACTACAGGACTGTTGTTATTGCTCATACATTTTACTTTTATTAGTAATGACAAATCAGGTATTCCTTAAAGGATGCTGAGGTCCAGCCAGTCCCCAAAAGCACAGATACAGAAGCCATCTTCTCTCCTGCCTGGTGGAGTCCATTTTATCTCAAAGTAGGCCTCCATGTAGCAAACAATACAGCATAGCAGCACAGAATCATTTCTGTAGTTTTTGTCATCAGGTTGTGATTAGGGTTTGTGCATGTTTAGTGATGCCATTAAACACCCTTAGGTGCTGCAAAGAGATACTTTTATTATTTTCAACTTGCCTCCACTCCACACAATGTCCATCAATCCTGAATTTAATTCTTAAAATTGCATTTCTATATGATTGATCTAAAATCTAAAAATGTTTTTTGGGGAATCATAATAGCAACTGGATTACATTTTCTATACATGTGATGAGGATATGATCATTGTCAATGTAAAAAACAGTTAAAAATACAAACTGGACATTAACTGTCAAAATTTTAGCTCTACAAAATAGTAGTTTTACTTTCTGCTTAAATATCTGATCTTATAGTACAACATTTAGTTTTGTTACTACTTATGCAGGTGAAGGTTTTCATGGTTGGGTTCAGGCACTCAGCACTGGAAAGATTGTGGGTGGAAAACATTTAACAGTCGCTCCACACACACACACACTTCTGTCTAACTCTAACTAAAGTGTCCTGCACTTTATACAATCTCCATCCCCCTCAACCTCAACCACTTCCTTTGTGATTTGCATGATTAAATTTAGTTGCCAACATTTAGTCATAATTTTCAGAAGACATGGTTGTATTATCTAGTGATTTAAAACATATCGTACCCGTGCACTAGGTGACATTTCTTCCTCAGACAAAAAAATGCAACAAATTATTAATATAGCCAACTGCCAGCTAGCACTCACACTCCTCTGTACCATCAGGTGGCAGTAGTCTGTATTCATCATTCAATAAAGGGAGAGTGGAAGACTTGGGCTGTGGATACATACTGTGCCATAAGCAAAGCAGCGTTTGTTGGCATTTTGACACCGCTCTCAATCACCACAGACGGTTTCAGTTTCTTCATTCCAGATGGCCACGTCAGTGTGAAAACATTCTCATATTTGAACGTTTAAAAATGATGAAGATGAAAAATGAGAAGAGCTTTCTCTCTTTCCCTCAGCTTTCATCACTTCTGTCTCTCTTCTCGTGGACTAATTTGTTAGGCTGAACAGCCTGTCAGAGTGGTCTCTCTCAGACACTAGGACCACCACAAATTCAACCCGCCGAAGCAGCCGAGAAGCCGATCCCAACAGTGCAAAAACAAAGCCCACAGATGCTCACCGACTGCTCGACATTGTATTGGACCATCAGTGAGCATCTGTGTGTATTGTGTCTTGCTGGATGTCACAGGCGGTAAAGTCATACATTTGTGTTATCTCTGAGTAACTGTAGCTCAGGAGCTTCTGCTGCTCCTGAAGCATGCCTCTGTAATGTGTTTACCTTCCTGTGTTTCCACTGCCTGCAGAGACGCAGGATCACAGAGTAGACACAGACGCAGCCTCCACACATGTGCTTAGAAATATGGGTACAACGTTTGTTTGCATGACTGTGTGAGCCCCTACGGTATATACACAGGCTCATGCATGTGTACACAGACAAGTTGTTAGTTTCTAAGGCTGTCAAGGTGGAAAAGAAAGAGGTTAAAATAATCCAGCTGGACCAACATCACAACTTGTTGGAGAGGTGAAGGGAAAATAAGCAACCTGTCTGTGGTGAATACGATGCATTCATTAACAGCTCACTCTTGCTAACAGTGAACGGCAGGGATAACCTTGAAGAACCGCTCTTGCGTCATTGTTTACAATAGATGATTTTACTGCAAACTAACACAACATCTGCCACAGCCTACATCTGTCCCTTTGAGTAGTAAGTTAAACGCATTATACTCAAAAAATCTTTTTGAAAAAATCTACATGAATTTGCAAAGACACATGAACAACAAAAACAATAAATTCATTCAGACAGGTAGAGTGAAAAGGTCAACTCAAACCTCCTGGTGTTTAATAGACAATCCGAAGTACATGTTTCATGTACAGACAACATTTAGAGTAAATTATTTCTGCTTTCATCTCCAGCAGAGTGGAATATTGTAACAGTCCTTAGTCTAATGTTCCATAAAAGTCCATTACACCATGTGGTGGAGCTTTAGCAGCATGACAGCAGAGCAGCAGCATCTCTACTACTACTGGAGGTGTTTGGGTACAGTAGGGGGTGTAGGGTGTCATCACTGTGATCACTTGATGCTGCACTCAGATGTAACCAAATACCAAACTTTGGACACCTAAATGTAAACCTCATGCTACAGTGAATTCTTCTGTCAAACTGTACAAAAACTATACAACTAACTATTTTTGTAAAGGAACAGTGCTTCCATTTCCAAACCTGTCCTCTCAACATGCATAGCAGCAAACATTCTTTAGTTTCATCACTTTCCAGGCATGTGCAACATGTGTCACCGCCACATCAGCTCTTATTCAGAAGCACCTTATGCCGATCAGATGAACTGTAACTCATTTACACCATGGGTGTTGGTCAGTACTCTTTAAATAAGCACAGCAGCACATCACATGCGGTTGGCGCACAGACCTACATGTAAATCACATGAAATAGAAGACATTTCTTACACACAGAGGACTGAAACAAACCAGGACTGTGGGAGAATATGTCTGATTGTGGCCCATAGCACTTTTAATAGCATCACCCGACCTTAACGCACCAAATGTAATTATGTTAAATGTAGAAATATGCAAGAGAAATAGGACAGAGCAGAATTTAAAAGAGGTCACATCTGGACACCCAGTGGTGCGGCATTACTAATATAGCAATAATTTCTGAAGATATAGACTACTGTGAGCTGTGAGAGCCAGGAGCTTCTTTGATAAGGTCAGCGGTGACAGCATTGTGAGGCTTTCTAATTAGGAAAAAGCTGGTTGATGGAGGGAGACACTGTGAAACTGGTCACTTGGAGAAAGTCCATGGATGCTGGATTTTACTGGACCCAGTGAAGTAAACTCATAGAAAAGACTGCTCAAAGGTTCTGTTCCCCTTTTTTTTTTTTTGTTGCAGTTTGCTTTTTATTCTTATGGTTTATACTCAGAGACTGCTTTTGTTTACATCATTGCACTGGACAGATTAAAGGAAAAAAGCACAATGAGATTGTGTTTGTTCAGAGTCACATGAAGGTGTGGGATTTGAGGGTACAACAACAGGAGGAATTTTTACAATTTAGAGTAAAAACTTTCAGCTAGGGTTTGTATGGGACTCTAAAATCAATCCACACTTCCCAGCCCTCCCTCTCCCCTGCTCCAGTGTGCTCTGCCATCTGCTACACTCCGCCATGTGCTGCACCACACAACATGCTAGCAAACATTTACCTTCTACTTGTGCCTTCAACACACACATGGCAACACAGTTATTTATTTAGAGTTTTTGAACTCAGATAAATAATAAAGTAGAAATAAATAGAATAACTTTTCTTTACAGTGAATATTGGATAGCTGTAGTTATGTCTTTAACTTTAGCTTTAATAATCACAAATAAAGGAGATTGTTATAAGGAGATATTTACTGTGTATGCTTACAGTATATGCTTGAACATGTGCCACTAGTCCCCAGGCCCTCGTGACTCAGTGTGCAACTCCCATCTTGACCTTTTCTCACGATGTCTGCTGCTCTATGCAGAGTCTGACATCCTGTAATCTCTCGCCACCACGCACATACACACCACCTCTCTCTAATGACTCCACGTGCTCATGCTACAGTATGAGCTAACACAGCCATGTGCATGTGCACAGAGACAATGAAGGTAGGACAGAGAGTGTGGCATTTAAAGAGCTTCCCTTGTCCTGTTGATTCTGGCTATACTCTGAACGAGATAGTGAGAGGCTTATTAAAAGCATTGTTTAATAACACATATTCACAACTTGGGAGAGGATTATTCTGTGTGTGTGTGTGTGTGTGTGTGTGTGTGTGTGTGTGTCATATTTCCATGTCAGATTCAGTGGAAAACTAAGAAATGATGCTATGGGGTGTTAATATTTGGGATAATGCCTTACAAATCATTGACAAAATGCACAAGAAAGCAAAAATATACCTGTTTGTTAACTGGCCCATAAAAACATCAACTATCAATTTAAGTCATGTTAATGTAAAGTCAGTGTATTAATAAATTAATAAATTGCTAGAACTGTAACAAATCTCCAACTGATTATGTAATTTCAATGGATCATTCCATTTCATAGGGGGATATCTGAACCACTGCACCTGGAAAAACCTGGAACCTGGAAAAAGGAAATTCAGATGGTAAGGGGCAGCTATGATTTGGCATTGTGAAAAAAAAAAAGTCTGTCAAACTGAAGTGACAGACTTCACTTGGCCAACAAATCCCACTTGGTGGTCTCGGCACCAAACCACAAAAGATCCTACGCAAAGCTCCTCAGCTCAGTATTCTCTTCTGAAACTAAAACACATTTCACCATGTGTGAAACTTAACCATTTCTTTTTATTTCACTTTACCCTAAATCTTTCTTTCCAGACTTAGTTGTTGCTGCTTTTGTACGTCACTTGTAAGTCGCCTTAGATAAAAGCATCTGCCAAATGACAAATGTAATGTAATGCAAATATAGTTCAATTTATTAATTCAGATTTGTTCTTAGAATAACTGTTGACCTTCTTAAATAATTCTATTCTTAACCTTATGGTGTGTCTGTGCCTGTGATGAAGTGTGATATAAATATACGATCTAAATAAACTGAAGTCAATTGAATCTCAGTGTCAAATGTCACAAACTTTGATATACAGAAGGTAATAATGAAAAGGCCTCACAGTACAAAGCAACAGAATTCATCTGCACAGCAAACTACAAATTAATCACACAGCTGAATCAATACTTTATTAAGTATTTGCCAAAACTTTATAATACAGCCTGCAGATGATTAATAGTAGTAGGTACAAACAAAATCCCCTTTTTTCTTTTTAATTACACAATAAGAAAAAGGTTAGCTAACTTTCCCAAACTTAAGCTTTGTTTCCCACTACTGTACCCAGTGCATGGAATTTACAAAAAACACTGATGGGATAATTCATTTCTCCACTCTTATTCCCTATAGTCTTATTTTTCTCCACTCGACCTACATTTGCAGTACCAGCTGGAACCAATCAGCATTTTGTTAGTGCATTATTAATATAACAAAATTACACACACACTTTTACCAACAAACTTTACCTCACACAACATCTGGACCAACATTAGTTTTTAATTTACTTATTTAACTACAAGATTCTAGGAAGGTTCACTGTGTCCCCATGACATATAAATGCTTGCACTGGTTTTTAAAGTCCCTCTGATGAGGTGTCTGTGGTGTCTCTGATCAAAGCATGCCCATCTTTCTGCACTGTAAGTGTTAACTGACTGTGGAAATCAGGTTGTCATTGTTATTATTAGTAGTAGCATTAGTAGTAGCGGAGGTAGTAGTGGTAGTAATTAGCAGCTGCCTCTGTCACTGTCTCTAAATGGAAGTCTCTAAGATTTGTTGTTTGTTGTTTTTAATAAATCAAATGTTTTCATATTTTTATTGATAATATTTTATTAATAAATAATGAATCACTTTTCCAGCAGTAATATATATTAAAATACTTAATTACTTGACCTGACTCATCAGGGCTGACACTGAACCCTTGCGTATTGTTGAGTTTGACTGGGACGAAGATGTTTGTGGCAGTGAGATGGTTTAGGAATCATTTGGTTTCAGTCCAGCTGAGCTTCTGTTTTCTCACAGAGTACATGGTCCTCTTAAACTGTTGAAGGGGAAAAGTCTCACAGGCAATGAGCCACAGAACTTACTCAACTATGTCAGTTCTTTACACTTCAAACTCTAGTGTGTGAACTGTCTAAGCAAAATCTTTCTGCTGCTCAGAGCCGGTTTAACAAGAATGCTAAGGGAAGGCAATTTAATCTGGATGATAAGGTAGTGGCTTTGCTTTCCACTCCTGGTGTCAGTCTGTAGGCATGATACAATTGTCCAAATCTGATGGAGAAGAAGGTAACTGATTCATTATTACATTGTCGCCACACCAGATTGTGTATGTCGAAGCAGATTGTGTCACATTACCAAATTAAAACCTTATCATGTTTGAGAGGAGACTGTGTCCAATTTAAGTCCTACAGGTGAAATTAAAACTGTCATGGTGCTGTCCAGTGCTGAACTGCCCCTCTAGTGTGTCGGCACTTTGCAGCAGCATATGATGACTTTGGGGCCCACCTGTGGAGGATGGAAAATTCAGACATTTTGTCAGTTTGTCTCGTGTTGCATATTCCACTGCAGCCCTGCATGTGAATATGATTGATTTGATTAACTCATACCATTCTTTTCTTTCTGATATTTAGTGGGCTGCAGGCCACTTCCTCATATGGAACATTGTGTGCATTGACTCTGCAAACCAACTTTGTAACAAAGTTGCACTAACTATCTGCCGCTTCCCTTCACTCCACAGACTAAGGAGATTTCTGCATGTGTGACTCTTGATGCTTTGCAGTGTATGGTCATGGCATGGCATGACAAAAGGCAACATTTTGACATTTGCTCAAAAAGTTATGAGATGCCTGCTAGGGTGCAAACTTGTTTAGACACTGTGGTTGTCTATTCAAGCTCTTAGAATGACAACATACAGCATTTAAAAGTTGTCAGAGGCAAATACAATGGTAAAACTGGAAAAGTGACTTTGACTAGGTTATGGTAGCCTACCATGGCAAAATTCTGTTTGGCCTGTTAATTGAAAAGGTAATTGCAGCATTTCCCATGCTATCCTCCAGACGCGAGTTGCAGAATTTTTTAAGGTGTTTTTCTATCAGG
Organism: Helostoma temminkii; assembly: GCA_900302695.1. NCBI lineage: Eukaryota > Metazoa > Chordata > Actinopteri > Anabantiformes > Helostomatidae > Helostoma > Helostoma temminkii. The sequence continues at coordinate 9,921 of OMLM01004115.1, read as the reverse complement.
CCTTTTGTTTTAATTTAAAACCATCAATAGGAGCAGACAAAGGAGACAGGTAAACAACAGCTGATAAATACCAGGTGCCAAGGAAGCTCTCCCCCATCCCACTCTGTCATTCCATGCTCTGGGTCATTCACTTTTCAGGTCCATATTCTAGTACCCATACAGTACATCACTGTAACACAAAGTCTGTTTAAAATGCACCTCAGGATGCACACCTGAGTATCCTTATAATATATATATATGTGTGTATATAAATAGATAGAAAGATAGTTATAGATATATACTAAAATGAAGTTAGTTGTGCGTTTGATTCAATACTTGCTTTAAAACCTAACTTTTTACTTGTTTACTTGTACTTCTGTTGCCCTGACATGTTTTCATAGTACATTTGTAATAAATGTGTGTAATCTAATTGTTCTTCACTGTGTTTACCTGTGCTTACATCTTAGTCACTTAATCTTGCCGACATTTATTAAGAATAATTGTGACTACTTCTCCAGTTTTTCCTAAGAGGACAGTCTGTCACATATTCATTCATGCCATATTACCTACCAAATCAGACTCATCTGTCTGACACTTTCTATACACTTTACCATATAGCTCTATGTAAAAAGTATTTGCCCCCTTCCTGATTACCATTATTTTTTTTCGCATATTAAGATATAATATATAAGACATGCAGTTAGGTTAACTGGAGACTCTAAATTGGCCATAGGTGTGATTGAGAGTGTGAATGGTTGTTTGTCTATATGTGGCCCTGCAATAGCCTGGCGACCTGTCCAGGGTGTACCCTGCCTCTCGCCTGTATGCCAGCTGGGATAGGCTCCAGCACACCCACAACCACTACGGGGACTAAGCAGTTCAGAAGATGAATGAATGAATGAAAGTTAAGCTGACTAAATACAAAATGCAATTTTTAAATGATGATGGCATTTTTTAAGCCAAAGTCCAAACCTGTCTGGTGCTATGTGAAAGTGTAATTGGACTTAAATCCGAGGCTCATTGCCAGTTATCACAAATGCTTGATTGCAGTTATTAGGTTTAGGGGACAGTAACTTTTTCACATAGGGCCAGGCAGGTTTGGACAGTTTAAAAAAATGAAATTGTTATTTTAAAACTGCATTTTATATTTGCTTGGGTTATCTTTGTGTAATATTAAAATTCACTTGATGGTCATTTAAGTGTAACAATTATGCAAAAAAAAAATAACAAAACAAAACAGGAAGGCGCAAATACTTTTTCACAGCACTGTATGAACAGGTATGTATGTACAGAAATGTAATGTACTTATTTATGTCAGTGATTCCTTTGCATCATCAAAATGCTGTAGATACACTGATCAGGTATAACATTATGACCACCTGCACAATCTAATAAAATTTAATACAACAGGTTTGTCGTGAATTTGACATTTACTAAGTTATAATTTTTCATTTTTTAAGTTGAAACTGTCATAAATGTGATAATTCTACTACATGTGTACTATTAATGACACTACGGACGGTGGAGTCGTACTGGAGTATGTTATTGTGTCTCCAATGTTTTGGACCCCTCATTGATGTAGCCCCTCATTAACCCCTACTTTTTTCAATGAGGGATAAAAACCATTAGTGACATTTAGTAAAATGCTCAGTAATTAAGGGACTGTAAATGTATCAAACGTTTTCATGATAATAAAAACAAAAAACAAAAGAGGGACCTATCCTTTAAGCTGAGAGCCAAGCCAATGGCTTTGACAATACTGCAACAGCAGCAGTTTCAGTAGACATAAATGCTGTTCAATATTTGTTAGCTTCAGCTCCAACATGATCCGCTGAGTCACCATTGTTTGTAGTACAACAAAATAACTCAAGTGAGTGGCAAAGAAGCTTAGCACAGAGCCACAAAACCCCCAACTGCCAACTAGTGGTTTGGAGATATAATTGCAGAATCACTCAGACATCAAAGTGCAAGTATAAATGCTCACAAGCTCTGTGTAAATTCAACACTTTCAAGCATAAATCAAGCTTTAGTGACTGTGGCAGCAGAAACTGCAACAAAAGAAAAGTGCAAAGCTTCATTCACCAAGTCACTGTTTCAAAATCTAGTAAGTAAAGTCACTTAAAAACACTTAAAACATGAATGCCTTCCACACTATATATGTTTTATTTGTAATTACAGGAGGTTTACACTGTTCAGATATATCTATTTCTATTTGGGTCAACAATGCTGCAATAAAGTCATTATACTGACTTTATATAATCACCGAAAGCGCAAATGATGAAACATAGGGAGGGCTTCTACTTTCGAATAATAGTGTTATTCCTCTAGTGTAGGGCTACAGATGGAATTCGGGTCTCCCTTCTAATGAAACATGATGACAGGACAACACCAACACACCCACTCACCAAACATTTAAGTGGTCTGCAATCCCAAACATATAATCACAAGCATCATGGTAGAGTACCCAGACACAGATACATGTAATTCCTTCATTTGTCAACACAGCAGTGTGTACACAGAGCTGCCACCAGATGTATCTGTAAGTAGATTTTGAGGGAGGTCTTGGTATTCAGTAATATTGCAAGGCAGTATAAACTTGAAATTTGATTTTACTTCCTCAGGTGACAGTGTTTATGATAGTGTGTGTATCATGTAAATGTGTCTGGCACTGTGCAGCTGATGAGCCATGGTCAGGAGGGTGTGGAGTAGAACGATAATGATCAAGACCTCACTGATGAAGAAGCATTTCAGCATGAAAGGGACATAAAGAGAGAGGTCATGAAAAATCTTTTCATATAACACCAGATTGAATAGAAACACAGCGGCCAGGAGAACTTTGATTTCTCCTAATGGAAAAGGAAATGGGCCATTCAGCCTCTTTAAATCAGCCCAAACACACTGCATTAAGAAAACTGATTTTTCACTCTTGTAAAAATGTCTCACTGTTTGGATGCTGACATTATTTTCAATCAACAGAGCGGTGATGCTTGCAAAATGACATTTTGATTACAGTACAACACAATGGTGCAATTGTAGATTTTGTAATTTAAAATAGCCAAAATGATGAGTGATAGTGCTGAGGCTCAGTGGAAAGGTAAAATAAGTTAGAGCTTCAGCCTTTTATTGACCAGCACACTGAAAACAAACACCAAATGATCTGAGGCTGTGCGTCTCACACACACACTGTTTTTCTGTGCTTCTGGACAATGATGCTTAAGATGTCCTCCACTGGAGGTTTAGTTTTTTTTTTAAATAAGCACAACAGCATTTACATGGAAAAAAGAAGAAAGAAAAGAAATAAAACAATAATGAGTTTAAAAAAAGCTATAATAAAAAAGGTAAGTATGTCAGCTTAGCATTGTGTCCAATTTAGGTATGAAACCTTTAAAACCTAATGTTTTGAATGTATTTTCAGACAACAGCGCCTGTGGTGCAAAAATCTAAATGCCATCAAAGTTAAGAAAAAGATGCAGAGAGAAAGAGCAACAAAAGATGTGTATGTACAGAAAGTCCACAGTGTTTGAAAAGATCAAACAGTAAAACACACTTGTCACTGAGACTGGGTTTGTAAAGTATAAAGAATTTCACGATGGACTGATGTGAACTGTTCACATTCATTAGTGTAACTGAGTGACTGCACTGAAAATGTAGAGGTATGCATTATATTTAGTTACTGTACAGGGTTCACACTGCATAAAGTAAATGATTGGGATTCAGTCTTGCTTTTTATACATTATTACATGTATGTGAGAGAAGATCAGTGTTCACACAATAAAGCCTTTTCAGCCTCCACTAAAATGGAATAAAACCTAAATTGAAACAAATGAAAGCACTGTTAGAGATTATTCATATTATAACAGGCCATTATAATAGACTAAAAGTGTAGTCAAGATAAAAATGAATTTGAAATGTTAAACAAATGTAAAGCCATTCTAACCTTGCTCCTCAGTTGATGCGTTGCCCAGTTCCTGTCGTACTGTATATTTTTAAAATATACAGTCAAGCGACTTTAAAGGCCAACTAAACCTTAAATTACCTTGTTGCACTGCTCCATGCATTACAGTTTTTAAATATTTGGTTGGAACAGACCAGGAAGAATCCTAGTGGGTAAATGCCCTTAAAGCTCTGTGCTGCTGTGGCAGTACTTGCTAATTGCACCCTTTTGCAGTGACACTTGCAGTGGATGATTGTTTTTATTTGTTTGTTGTATCATTTATAGACAGAGCCACTTATTTGTGAGTCCAAGCTTTTTTTCCTACAATAGGCCTTCATTGACTAAAACACTGGAGCTGTAAAATGTGTCTTTTTGTCCTCTTTTGGGTGTTTGCAGTGTCTTTATAGCACTGAAGCCACTAAACAGTCACTGTGAATATAAAAAACAAGAACACACAGTTGAAACATAAAATGATGCTCAAGATGTATGTAAAAGTAAACAATATGTTTGAAACTCAGCAGCAGAATTTCAGAAGCTCACCAGGAGTTAAATGTTCAATCTGACCAGTAAAAGTGAGCCTTTCCTATCCAGTGGAACAATGTGCCATAAGCTAATGTAATATGTTAGAAACACATTCATTCATGGTAGAAACTGAAGATGTCAGACAAAACGGTGTACTACTCATTTCACAGAGCAGCAAATTGACTATAACCAGATCAGGAGAAGTGGGAGGCTCCGGTGCACATCTGAGCCATAGGACCAATACACGAGAGTGTGCAGATTGACACGAAATGTCACAGGTCACCTAGTGTCTTCATTAACATTGACAGTGAAGAGACAACGTCAGGATACCGTCTTTCTACAAAGAGATATTGGCCAGTAAAAAGAAAAAAAAGGAAAACAAACAAACAAGCATCATAAAGAACAATATTTATATACAGACTTAAATGTCAATCATGCTGGAGGCAATGCAATGGTTTATGGCTGTGCTGGTGGTGTTATAGTGGTACATTAGTATTGTATCACTCACAAGACTTGAACACTATTGATCTGCTGTGGGAGCACCTTGACCTTATGGTTAGAAGTAGTAAGGTAGTCCAACCACATGCTGACACTGCATGCTGCAACAACAATGTCCAAACTCGGCAAGGCTGCAATTGCTGTAAATTGAGGACTTTTTGTTATCAGTTTGAACGACACAAGTACATTTTTTATAATGTATTATTTGGTTCAAAAGTAATTATTTGCATGTCATCATGTTTTTCTTATTCAAACTGTTCAAATGTTTTAATGGAAAAAAGGATATTTCTAAGTGACTCAACACTTTGGATGCTAGAATGTAACCTGCTGTTTGTTAAGTTGCACATACTGTCTTTATTACTGGCAGATTTAATTATACATGTTGTTAGTGAGGATTTTTGCTATTTCATGTAAAATACAGCCTCCCTTCTCCACTGTGAGAGAGAGTGGGCACTCCAGAGCAGAGAGAAAGACGAACTGCAGCAGCAGAGTAAAAGTAAAGAAGGATTGACATTTGATCGGCTTTAATTTAACCCACCAATCCCTTAAAATATGCTTGGATAGGCACTGATACCCATCCTAGTGATATGCTTATTTAACTTCTTTCTCTTTATCTTTAGCCAGCTAAAAGTGCTTATAAATTAAAACCGTGCATCTTGGTTATTTAACAGTGTTGTGATCCATATTTTTGTGTTTTTGGATGCTGATCTGCATTTAAATCACAATGCATTTTGTGTCTGTGTTCCTTCCTTATCCAGTGAACAAATCACATAGTTTAATACAAGATGTAAATGGGGTCTCCTTTTTCAGCTTCACTTGCTCCTAGCCTCTGGTCACAGCTCTCTTGACAACTGTCCGAAACTTGTATTCCTGGTCTTTGCGGTGACTAACATGTCTTCAGGCAGTCTGTTAATTACAGACGCACTGGTCTCCTATGGTTCTAAAAAAATCAGGCTGAGAGGGATGAGAGAGAAAAGACAGAGGAGGGGAGGGGACCAGAATCCCCGATTGGAATAGAGGAGAAATTCCTTTAGCTCAGACCACCACAGGCCATCAGCGTAACTCTAACAGCTGTGGCAGTGACTTGACCTCAGAATAGACCACACTGTGTCAAGTCCACATCACATGAGCAACACAAACTTCAGCCATTCCAACTGTGATATAGTCTTTATCCTTACCAAACATGGATAACTGTCAAGTTACGTGTGTATAACATGGCACAAAATGACTTCTTGCTTTACAATATTATGCTATTTAATGGTCTATTAAATAGTATAGTATTATAATAGTATTATATATATATATATATATATATATGTGTACATATCTGTATTTACTGTATGTGACTGTATGTGTGAAG
>OMLM01004114.1:7643-17960 GCA_900302695.1 Helostoma temminkii | reverse complement strand
GGAAGTCTGAGGCAACTGAATGCCCATACCGAGGCTGATAGCATGACTTTCCAGTTAATCCTGTTTTCATGCTTCAGGAGTTTAAAAAAATGAATTTTTGTGTGTTGTAATTTTGCGCCTGCTCTCACCTGGCTGTGGTACAGAGTATAGGCTCTCCTGGATGAAGGGCATTGCCATCACAAGCCCCGGCAGCCGGCATTGGCTCAGCAGCTCTTTAGCCTGAAAGCTTCCAGAGCAGGCACTCAGATGGAAGAGACGAGGTGTGAAATTATACTTTCCTGGATCTGACAGGAGACAAACATGTAGTTTTATGTGGTTTGAAAGTTGAACTCATTTGAGTGGAGGGAAGCAAAGCGAGCGTTGTTTTCTACCTTGCAGCATGCAGTCGTAGGCCTTCCGGTCCATCTCTCCCAGTGCTGTCCAGAAGTCTCCAGGCTCTGAACCTTCCTCCACCAACTTCACTTTGACAGGGTTGTCCTTGCTGAGACCCAACTCTGGCGGACACCTAAAACATGCCAAACACAAATATTAGGGATCATCACTAGACTCTAGAATCCTCTGAAAGCACATGCAGTTTATATAACTCACATTTGAGTGAGACGCTCCACTGCCCTCTTGCTGACCTCTCTGATGTTGCTGTGAGCTTTACAACCGGTCCAGAGATACAACACTCCCTGTTGGCTGTTCAGCAGGACAACAGAGCCCCTGGAGCGTAGACCTGCACAACAGCAATCCACCTCCAACAGAGATCCCTCCTGTGGAAGCTCTCCTCGCACACAGAACAGACGCCACTTTCCTACAACAAAAACAGTTGAAATTATTCTTGAAAACACATTACTGTATTACCACGAGTTTAAAAAGGGAAAAAATTACCTTAAAACCTAAATTATATTTTAAAAATTTCTGACTTTACCTGTATTTGTGGATGCTTCCTCTCGCTTGCCTTTGTGAATAACTAGACCTCCCTGGAAAAGTTGCAGGAAACAGGGAAGTTCTTTTCCCTGAGATACAACCACCTTCAACAGAAGCACAACAAATAAAGTCAGTAAAACACCAGCCCTAAAGAAGAAGCACTGGAAATGTCATTATATAGTTTGGGGTTTTATAGTTCACTACTGGAAAAGAACAAAAATCCTTTATACAAGTATAAATAAGTTCTATATTAAGTATGATTTTGCAGTAAAAACGATTCTCAAGTGAGCTACAGTACAGAATGGTTCCCTTCAGCATTATTGAACAAGTAGTTTAGTGTTACTACTCTACTCTCTTGCATATACTTCAGTCACAGAGCTAATTTACTTTATATCTTTACACTTGACAAAATCCATATTCATATTTCATGTTCTATTGTCTTCACACTTATCACTCCAAACTACTCCACATCATCAGTTACTTACAACAAACCAGTGACAAATTAAAGGAAAAGCCTACATAAAGTGTCTTAGTGCAGCGTCACCAGGACAGTTTCAATGTGTCTTGGGATGGATTCTATAAGTCTCTGTGCTTTACTGGAGGGATGAACACCACTCTTCCCACAGATATTGCTTTGTTTGCTGTTTTGTTTATGGCCTTGGAGAGGTTCAGTAGGTGTTTAGCTGGGTTGAGATGCACTGACTGCATAGTGCATAGCAAATGAGTCACTCAGTAACTCTTCGTGTCCTAAGAATGGGGGCACAGTCGTCCTCCCATCCTCTTTACCACACCCATATGCATAGGAAGATTTTATTATAGGATTAAGGTGATCACTCACAACAACTTTGTATCAATGTGATCCTTGCCAATAAGGAGATCAGAGGACACAAACCATAGCATCATGCCTCTCACAGCAAAACAAAGCCACCAGGTCCTTTCACTGTAGGAGTAAAGCACTGAGGCTTGTACCTTTCTCTTGGTGAACACCACACCTGAACTCACCTTGTGTATCGAACCTCGTTTACAGCTGTAGCAAGAACTTAGAGTAGGTTGCAGTTGCATGTATGTATAGATGATTAATTCTGAAGTCAACTTGTTTACCTGTGATTCTTCATGGTTGTTTATCCCAATGGACAGAAAAGCAGCAGTATCGCGTCCACTGACGCTGGAGTGACGACCCCGCCACAAGAAGAAGGCAGTGTTATCTTTGAGTCCAGTACCCCTGCTACATTCATCTGAACTGTCGGTGTTATCTACAGCAGAAAATGAAGAAAAGTTCTAAAAAATCTTTACATTTATATTTGAGGCATTTCTCCCAATGTGTGTCATCAATAACTTAAAAGTGTGAAGGTAACACTCCTCTTATGAACATCACTAACCCACACTGTTGATGCAGTATGTCCAGCGGATGACGTAAGAGTCTCCCTCATGAAGCTGTCCCGTGCTCTCCACAGGAATTTCACTGTCATCAAACTCTTGGACATGCCAGGTGTCCACAGAGACCGTTTTCAGCTCCATCTGATGTCCTTCGTCCAGTGTGATGACTCCGTACCCCCTCTGGACATCAATACCACCCAGAACCAATGTGTCTCTTTCCAGCGACTGGCCCAAAACTAGAGCTTTGGCATCACAAGAACTCAGAAGGTCCAATGATGGCGACACAGACAGGGATGACTGAGCTGGGATGGACTGTGGTAAGAGTGAAACAATACATTGGGTTATTGTAAGATGTAAGATGTAAGATGTGCCATGTCAAATACAATTCAGGTGATTTCCTACATTTCCCAAAAGTACTAGCTGGGTTAATCAGAAATATTGTAACCTCAACGAGAGATGAGTTTTCTACCAGTGAAGACACTTCTTTAATAAAAACAACTGTGCAAACAAAAAGGAATTTTGTGTAACTGGAAAAAGCAAAACTAATGCAGCTTGCTGATCTTTTTTGCAACAAAAAGGAAGCGGTACAGTGACAATAACTCTTCTGATACACATGGTTCCTTTTGTGCGATATGGATTTTATCATTTAATCTGAAATATTTTGTGAAGTTGGTCTCTTGAGAATTTTATATTATTTCCCTGAGGAGCCCGTGGATAAGTTAAATTCTGATCACTAAGACAAACCTGTGTCTCATGTTTCACTACAGTGGCCTCCTCGCTTCCCAGACTGTGTCCTGTCTTTTGAGTCCAGTCCACGAACTTCTCTGTGAAGAGAGTCGTTTCCTTGTCCTCAGAGAGGACACCAAACAACGCCCAGCTGGGACGACCTTCCCCCTTCCTGAAAGTAAAAGGAAGATTGTCTCAACTCAAGAGATGTATGGAGTGTAAGGACATATAGAAAATAATACACTTTAAATTGTGTAAATAAAGTAAAAGTGTTTTAGACTGAAGCTAAGCGTAAATAATTATCTTAAATTACGTATGATATGCTTGCACCCTGAATATGAATCAAAGGTCCATGCGCATCAACCATGACGCTTGAACAGAGCAAAACCACTATTCTGTCTTTCTTAGTTAACTGTGGTTAAGAAGTCCAGATTAGTGAATACAGTAGATCAGGTTAGAGCTTGCGCCCAGTAGAGAATTTAGCAGTGAAATCGCACAGCTTCTATTCATATTTTAAACAACAGTGTCTTTAGTTGCCACAAATTGAGGCAGGTCCCTTCCTGTTTTAAGACGAACACAATCAGTTTGATGTAGATGAGCACCAGTAGTTGAATAGGACCAAAGAAGATTCCAGATCTACCTTATAGCAGCATATTATATTTATGAATATGTTCATCAACCACATGTTTGAGACTAATGCAGTACACAAAGTTGGCTTTCAGTGTAAATGTGTAGTTGTGCTGCAGGACTGCAGGATTACTCTTGAGGCTTCTTGTTTGTATGTATAAGCATCAGTCTTTCGCCAGCTGCAGCACATCAGCGTGTAGTTCTACAGCACGCTGGGATTTGATAGCATGTCATGTGGACACAATGTCATATGCTGAGGTTTCTCCATGTGCAGCCTAGAATTACAAGCTGTTTGCTTTGGTTTGACAGTATGTACTAAAAGCCTGCAGCAGACTCTCAGCATGCACAATGAACTTGATATTGTGAGCAGGATTAGTCCTTGTGTAGTTTGGTATTACTCCCACCATGTTGGCTTTACTGTGTACACACCAATGCTCAATACGTGTGGTGAGTTCTTACAGCTCTGTTGTCCCTGGCATCCGCTTTTAGTCTTCATTGTGAAGTACAGGCTAAAAGCTTTACTCATTTCATTGCCTGCAGTGTGAACTTACAGTTGTATGCTAGGGTTACATTGTGTGGGATCCAGTGGGTTGACTCGGCAGTTGCTGTAGTCATAAGCACCGGCCCACACCTGGTGAGTCAGCTGGAGTGCAACATTTCTCCTGCTGAAGGAAACATCTCGTCCATGCCACAGGTACACCTCACTGCCGAAATCAAACACCAGGGCCTGGACAGACACACACACACACACACACACACACACACACACACACACACACACACACACAGGAAATGTATGAAGTTCATAATACAGTCTACATTTGAAAAACAGCCTTCAGTCTTAAACAAAAAACACCACAAAGTCAACAGTGAAAAAAGATGCAGCAACAGGAGAGTGTGGAGGAGACATCACCTCACTGGAGCTCAGCAGGGAAATGGTGGGGATGGAGGCCCAGGCATGTTCATGGGGCACCAGCCTGTTCTCCACCAGCCTGTAAACACAGTTGGACTCCACCACACCACGCTCATAGAGCTCATCCTCCTCTGGTGCGCCGGCTCCTGTCGGGAGAAACAAACAGAAAACCCGCAATTGAATATGTGCGCTGAACCTACAGATATGTCATTTTAAATGGTAACTCTATGTGGACTCCTCTTCTGATGTAACTGTAACACTGCACCCAAATGTGCAAATGTACGAGGTCTGACACGCTGGTTGCGGTCACACACTTTCCTTTATCATTAGTCCACTGGTGTGTTAATAAACGTGGTAGTTTGACGTCTAACCTCTGTACTGTGTCCTCCCTCCTAGAAGTGTCCAGAAGTCAGCAGCCAGGCTGCTGTCAGAGTTCAGCCCTTCCTCCAGGTGAATGACCTGGGAGGCCTGACATCCAAGATCTCTCTGAATCTGGATGAATGATGCCAACTCGAAGGCCTGAATAAACAAACAGAAATATGGTAAAGGGTAGTGATACTGTTTTGCTAAAACATATTGTGAAGATAATTTGTTGCAAGTTGTTTTGTGTTGCTATTCCTTGATCCAAAATGTGTGATAGCAAGATATTAAATATTTAATATGCCACATACATGACCAGCACAGAGCATTATACCATGCTGTTGTTCTTCTTTGTACCTTGGTTTTCTCTTGTTCATTGGCAAACTCTCCACTCCACAGAATGCAATGTTCTGGAGTCACCAGCAGGAAGCAGTCTCCGCTGTTCAGTGACCTCACTGACGGCTCCACCAGACGCACCTGGACATGGCAGCTACCTGTCACCCCACGCAGTAGTTAATATCACACTTAGATCAACAGATCATCATCGTGCTGACACACATAAACAAACCAGGTGCTTTCTGACCTTTAATTTGAATGAGCATCAGGCTGCTGAAGGGAGGGAAAGCAGCAGTAGCAGCATCTGAGGAAGAGGTGAAGTCTTTTGATCTGGCAGGATGTGAAGCTGCCACAGATGAATTCTTCTGAGACTCTGTAGAGAAAACAAATCATGAGACAGCTGAGCAACAAAAAGAAAGACAAAACATAAAGAGAGTAACAAAGAAAAAAACAACTCACTCTTCTCTTCTCTCCTCTCCTCTGTAGATGTGTTGACTCTCTCTCCCATATAGTCCTGTCTGATGTCCTCTCTGGCTGCAAGAGCTCTCAGAGGGTTCCTGGAGCCCTGAGTCCGACGAGATGGACGCACCGACCTCCTGTGCTCTGCTACTGCTGAAGTCAGTCTGTACACACGCACAATTATGATTATCCATCCATTCATTATCCTAACCATTATTCCTCTTAGAGTCATGGTGGTGCTAGAGCCAGTACCAGTTGCCACTGGGTGAGAGGATACGCAGGGCTCACATACAGACTCACACTCACATTCACACCTATGAGAAATTTATATTCACCAATTAACCTAAGTGCATGTCTTTGGACTGTAGGAGGAAACCGGTGAAAACCTCAGCAACAACCAGGTCCCCCTAACTGTGAGACATCAGTACAGACCACTACCCCACCACACCACCACTATTATGATTTCGTATTATAAATTACAGATTAGTTTTGTGCAAACATAACTAAACATAACTTCAAAATAATATTTTTGTTAATGTATGATGGTAAGATGAGAAATAAATAAATTAGTAATGGTAAAATATATGTGACCTTTCTTGTTGCATTTCATGACCTTGGGAACAAAATCTTGAGATGCTTATCCTAATGTAATAACATTGATAAGGCAGTATTATTACTTGTATACTGAAATATGTGTATAACACCTGATACAACAGTTGTCTTTATGAGGATTTAAGTATAGGAAGTTGCGTAAGGCTGTAATAATTGACATGATACAGCTCTGACTGGTTAAGCTTGAAGGCCTGTTAGTCAATTCTGTGCTTCAGGAAGGACAGTTGAGTCTGACATTAGGTGTACTGGCAAAATGTGCAAACTTTCAGTTGTTTGAAATTAACAAATTACTCTTGCAGAAGCACCAGGAGTGTTTCAGAAAGAACACATCAAATGCCTGAACTGGCTAGGGGTTAGTTCAGTGTCATGTTTGACTGCATGTTAGAAATATGGTTATGTCAAAATAATTGTAAAAAAAAATTGCTACCTTTAAAAACCAGGAAAAAGCATACAGAAAGAGTGATGCCATCAAATGTTGCTAGAGGCACTGTATAGTTCACAAGTTCAAAGAAACCTGGGGGTGGCAGGAGAAGAAGCTACAAGATTTCTAGGAAGAAATGTGTCTGTGAGGAAGCTGAAGCTTGGGCACCACTGGACTTTCCAGCTTTTGCACTTGGCGTTGAATTTTAGAGACTGAGATATTTAAAATATTCTTGTTTGATTTGTTGCAAACTGCTTAAAGTTTTCCACAAGGGCTGAATAAGGTTGAATAAGACTGTAACTGTATGTACTGTGTATAACACTCAGGAGTCATAAGTTAACAGTCACATGCTTGTTGCCTTTTGAGAAGCTTAAAAGTCTTAGTTTGGGTAAAACAAATTATGATTTCAGGATCATTGTTACACACCAGAAATTTCTACAATCAAAAAATGAAGACCTTCAGCATTTTACCATGACATATTGTTGACTTTGTGAGACATCATAACATACTTATGTACTCAATAAAATGCAAAGCAGATGAGAGCAGCATCCCTCGGCTACATCACAAACGAGGGTAGAGGGACGTCAATAATTTTACAGTGTTTAGTCAAATCAGGCTCACATGGGTGCGTTGGTCTGGCAGAGGACATCCAGGTCCTGCTCACTCTCAGTGGCAGCAATGGCTCCACAGGGTCGGTGGGCACAGGCAGGGGGAGGTGACTGATCGCTGTAGAAACCTCCATCAGATATGACTGAATCATCAAGAGACGTCTCTTCCTTCACCTCTTGTGGAAGCTGTGGAGCTGCTGAGGACAGACGTGTAAATTTAAATACTATTATCTATATTCTATCAAAGAGCTGTTGTATTATAAACCGTGCATATTTTAATCTTACCTTGAGCCTCTGTCACAGGATCCATGGAGATTTCTGTTGTTAAACAAACACAACAAAGAGTTTAGAGTAAAGGTGGCTTTGAGCAGCAACACAGATCTTATTATTATTTCAGCTAATGTTGCTCTGACCTGTATATGTGCATGTTGGAGCTTCAGTTAGGTGTCTCTTGTTATGTGAGGTGTCATTTCTGTCTGATTCAGGAGATACAAGACCTAACAGATGGTAAACACATACAACAAGCGTCAGCAACACCAACACATCATCAGGACAGTAAAAGTAGAAGTCAAAGCAGGTCAATTCACCTCTCTTGGCCATACGTCCCTCTCCCTGCTCATTTCTTTCCCGTGGTTCACTCATTTCCTCGGTTTTGTCCACATGAAACCATTCATCTTCAACTTCTTTACCCTGCACAGCCAGAGAAACACATCTGTTAAGGACATACGTGAGCTTATATATCAGCTCGTATATTTGCACATCAGAAATATCTAAAGATTAAAGCACTAAATTGCCAGGCTTCCTCACCTTCTGTCTCCACTGAGGCTGAATCTGGTTCTTGGTGGGAGATGAGACTTCTTGGGCTTCGTAGGACATATTTGTCTAAGGATGCAGTAAAACAGAAGATATGGATAAAAAGGTCCAAAATAACATAAGCTATTGTGATATCTAACAAACAAGCGGAGCAACATATTGTATTTAAACACATGCAATTCACATTTTCTTAATAATGTTAATAGATCAAAATCTGGACCTTTTTAGTTACTTGTTTCTCCAACACTATTGCTGGTTGTTAAAAACTGTGGGCATGACACTGTTCAACTTAAAAAAGGCAAGGGTGAAATGAGAGCTGTGATTTATCACTTCGGAAAAAAAAGACACACTCAACTGCTGATGTGTGAAACTTCACATCAGCTGAAAGAAAGAAAAAAAAAACCCGCATCCACCTGAATCTGCGAGATGACAAAAGGTTTTCACTGTAAAAAAAAAAACACTGCAAACCAAAACTTAGTTAGTCTGCCATGCAATGACTTACACAATTACCTGATTGAAACACATGATATATTGGGGCGTACTGCTAGAATAGACAGAGGCAAAGACAGGCTCCTGGGAGAGAGAAGGAATTAGGAAAGAGTGGCTATAGCTATTTAAGATTAGTCTAAAACTGCTAATTTCACTATGGATATTTAGAAGGACGTTATTTAAAGACTCACCCAGCAATGAGGACTGACACTCTCAGTATGAAGGTTTTCTGTCTCTTCCTACAGATAGCAGGGAATAAAGGGGGTTAGATCACAAATAAATAACAATAAGAACACACACACACACACACACACACACACACACACACACACACACACATGGTGCAGCTGAGACCACAAGTTCTCAACTTAAAGGTCAACATTTAACCACCAGAATAATCAGTGTGTTTACATTTCACATCACACTGTGAGATGGTTGAAATCATCTCAGTACATAAACACCAGCTAGCAGCAACATGAGTCTGATCTCAGTTCATTTGGCACATACCAAATCCAAAGCTCTGCAGTGTCTCGTTTCACTGGAATGACAAATACTCGGATCGAACCACCAGCCTCTTATTGGTTGGTTGATTTGAAGAGAAAACCCAGTGACCTCAAACTGCAGCAGTGAACTTTATGCTCAGGAAAAAATCTGTTTCAATTGGTTTTCAATCGGATGTTAATATGTTTTAATAACATCAATAAAGTCAAATATAATTTTTTTAATACAAGATATATGATCTAATGTCAGTCACTCAGTCTGATCAGCTCCATGTTACTGATACAAAGACTGTTTAAAACACTGCAGCACCAAGTCATTTCTGGTCAGAAGATTAGATTAGATGGTCACCATAACTCATCATTTAAGAAATAAAATAAATAATAATGTGTATTTTTCAGAGAGACACTGACACTACAGCTGCAAAAGTCATCCAGCAGAATTCATGTGTGTTTTCCACTCACACAACAGCAACTATACCAAAAAGGTGACTGTACCTTCTAACAAGCAGAGGTGGTAAGTAACTAAGTACATTTACTCAAGTACTGTACTTGAGAGCAATTTTGAAATACTTAACTGGAGTATTATGTTGGAGTATACTTTTATTCCTCTACATTTGAGTTACATTAGTTACTAGTTACGTTTTGCAGGTTTAGATTCCAACTTTATAAATTAATAAAATACTGATGTATACTTTATGCATTAACCCTCTGTCACTACATAAGATATTTAAAGCAGCACCACCTTTACTGACTGCTGTTTGTGTTTCACAGTTTGTAAGTGACAACGCATTTTTGCCACAATGTTCATCTTTAAGAATTTCTCAAACAAATCTGGACTAGACTTCTACATTTGTGTTATCTCAAGCATCAAATTCTACATTATTCAACCAGCAATGTTTTCTTAGTGAAGTAAGTAAAATCTAGGCTTTGTACTTAGTAGTAAAAATTAAAGGGTATTTCTACTTGTAGTGAAGTATATATGTAGGCAAGTACTATAATTTTACCTGAGTATTGATTGAGTACTTTTTTAAGTTGTGACATCATAGTGACGTGTTTTATGCAATCAGTGAGGTTAGATGATATGTGCTGCCTGCTTACCCTTTAAAAAACCTTTTCTATTAGACAAATTTCTACAATCTGAACACACAGTTTGCTGACTGTTTA
>OMLM01004112.1:20506-30968 GCA_900302695.1 Helostoma temminkii | reverse complement strand
TTTTCATCTCTCCCTCTCTCTCTCTCTCTCCCTCTCTCTCTCTCTGTCTGTCTCTCATTCCTTTCCGTAATTCTATTTATATTTCTTCAGTTGTGTCCTTTCATTTTCCCTCTACCCTTAGCATCTCACGCATTTTCCTTTTCACCAAATATACGAAACCAGTGAACTGTCAGCAGGCAAATGCGTACGGTTCTGTGCTTTTACTTGTGTGTGTGGGTGTGTAGGGGTCTGTGTGTGTGTGTGTGTGTGTGTGTGTGTGTGTGTGTGTGTGTGTGTGTGTGTGTGATGTTATGATGGGGGATACGGTGGTTGTGGTGTTAGCTTTCCAACCTCACAGCAAGAAGGTCATGGCTTTTTTGTGTTTGTATGTTGTCTCTGCACCTGCTTTGGTTTCCTCCTACGGTCCAAATACATGAAGTTATGTTAATTGGTGACTCTAAATTGCTTGGAGGTGTGAATGTGAGAGTGAATGCTTGTCTGTTTCACAGTGTGATAGACATCAAGGGCGTACCCCGCCTCACACCTAATCACAACTAGAGTTTGCTCCAGCCTCCCCTTGACCCTTAGCAGGACAAGGGCTATATCAGATGCCTGGATGAATAATGTTATGATTGTGGCAAGACAAGTGACAACAAATATGCAAATGATGTTGCTCAATAGACAGCCACGATGTAACATCCCACATTAGCTGTCAGCCAGATTTCTCTATTAAAATACTATCAGCAAACCTTTCTGCTTAGCAATCTCTCCATGCAGTGTTGCTGTACGTAGTAATGCATGCTGTGTTCCCTTTGTTATGAGGTTATATATTTTCTGGAAATAATATACTTGATCTTTATATGGCAGTGCTAGCTTCAAACCTCAGAAGGCATCCTATTGTAGAGACAAACCATACAGAAAAAAGGAAAAAAGAATAATTTGAAAAATCATTTGAGACCTGTTTGTGTGACTCAGGGTGAATGCATCACATTTGTTTTAATGGAAGTCTGAGTTTTCTTGCATATGCTATGAACTATTTAAGCTTATCAACTTGATATCAACATTTCAGTTTCAGTCAAGGCAATGGAATTTTACCTTACAGCGAAAGAAATAATCATGACCAAAAATGGCAGCAATAGGTATGACCAGAAAAACTACTTAGCGTTGAGCTGTGCTCTGTTTCATGTAGAGTTGTGGCAGAGCTGCTGTTGTGTCCATGCTGTAATAAGAGTCTCTACACACTGATTGCATTGCCCCTTGATTAGAAAACACTGAAACAATAGTATCTCCTTCTGAGTTGAGGAGCTACTTGATTTGAGCACCCCACAAGAAAATCCTCACACAGAGAAGTTTTCTGAATAACGGTAAGATGAAGCCATTGTCATGTAAAATGCTTTAAAGCCGTCCTCGATCGCAGCTGTGTTGTATTGAAACCTATATGTCATGAATCCAGGACTCAGCCTGTCCAAAGATGACACATTATTGTATCTTTTAAGTTTATACTGCAGAGCACAGAGCAGGAAGATTCACTGACCCATTAGAATTTTCCTTTCTTATCCGTAATCCCGATCAGTAGTGTAGTTTTAAGCAGACAGCAACAGAATATAAAGAAATACAAAAGCATTTAGACATAGGGAACCTTTACAAATATAAAGATACAATAATGTATGTAAAGTTGTCTTTGAACTGCCTAAATCCTGGATCCATGACATATAGTTTAAATACAACACAGTTACGGCCGAGGACTGATTTAAAGCATTTTAAATGCCGACTTTCACTTACCGTTATTACGGTCATTTAGTCATAATGTCCTTAAACCTTCAAATTTTATAAAAACATACCATCTCTATTATCACTGGGATATATTTGATGTACAGTTTTTGCACTTTATGACTGTTTGATACCAAAATAAGCAGCTGTAGTCGCAGACAACCGAGAAGATACATCTTGTTACAATGAGTGAGTGACGGAGAGTCACTTTTTGGCACCCTGTGAAAAAATGAAAATGGAATATGAGTGCTTGGTATACGTTTTTTACATTTTTGATTTGAGCACAAAATCAGAAATCCAAAAATGAACCTTTATCAGGTTTTTCTTTTTTGTTTTGGAAACAAAAGTTAAAAACACAAGTGTTTTTTTTTGTTGTTTTTGGATTTTTCGTTTTAAGTGGAAAAATGTATTAACAAATAATACACAGTTCAAATGAATGTTCAAATGATGCTACTTTTCTCTCTTCAGGCTTAGTTAGTGAGAGGATACCCTGTGAGACAATAAATAGGCACATCGTGTCCTGTTCCTGCACGATTATCAATCCCAATTAAAATTAACAGTTAATATACAGTATATATGTATCATGTAGCCCATTTGCACTTGGCTTTATGGTAATCATTTCTTTTTACATTATGGCGTGTAGTAGTGTTTGTATAGGCTGTCTCCCAAGTACAGGCACATTCCCGTAAATAGAGCAAAGTAGTAAGTGTAACTGAATAATTAGAGCCTTGAGTATCCAGAACCTTTAGACCTTGTTGTCCTGCTTGTTGTCCTAATTCTCATCAATTCAAGGTTTATTTAAAAGCAGAGAAGAATGGGACAGAGTATTACAGAAAGCAAAGTACATGACAACTCAAGCACACAAGCAGATATACACATTAATAACACACACACACACACACATACAGACATGCATGCAGTTCCAGAAGGTAGGGGATTTAAGGCTCAGTGTCTCAGATTAAGTTGACAGCTTATAAAGCTGTCTGACCACTACTGGCTGTCTTTGCTTCTCCCTCTCTCTGTCGCTCAGTTTTGCTCAACCTTTATGTTTGGCTCTTCTTTCAGCCGGACTCAACCTTTCTTTTTTACCTTTCTCATCTGTGTCTGAATTCAGTATTGAATATGATATGTTGTCACAAAAGTCAAAAATAATACTAGCACACATTTTTTTTCACGACTGTCTTTTTCTCTCTAAAAAACGTTCTGTGGGGTCACACAAAATGAAATTCTGCTTTTAACTTTCTCTGATGTAGGCCTCTGATGTTTTGTATTTGAAATGCTAACAGGTGATATACTGCCCAATACTACCAAAGCTTAAGTTAAGCTCTCCTGTAATACTCCCCACTGACACCAGCACATGACTCCATGTGTATCCAAAGAGACACACGTCTCCAAAAACTGCTGACAGCCTGTGGATCCAACCCATCAGCTTACTGTCCCATCTTAGGATCAATTCTACCTCATTTCCTACAACTCAGCATAAAGAGCAGCATAAGAAAAACAGGCTTAGAAGCTGTGGCATTCACAAACCAACAATCAGCAATTCTGAGTAAAGGCTCAACCTACAGATTCTTCATGTCAAGCTAATGTTGTGGTCAGTAACAGTCCACATTCACCTGATCACACTTTAGCATAGTGATTATGTAGATATATTTGCTAGAACTGTGCTATCACTCCTGCCACTCTACAATAATGAAATTAAGTGAGTTGTTCACCATCAGCCACACCACAGACAGGCCTTCTGGAGATTACAGACTGCTTTTAAATACTAATAAAGTGCAGTTTAATGTAAGAATTTTGACAAATTTGTGAATGATAATTATATAATTTGTGTTAACAGCTGTATGTTTTTAGTGCTTTTTAGTTCATGTGATAGTAATTTAGGTGAATTGTCTTGTTATGATCCTAATATGCCAATATTTTAATAGGTTTACTCATATTTCCTGGAAAAGACTAACGTGTGTGCTCGTACATACCTCGGTTCCTCTTTTTTCAGGCTATTTAAAACCTTTGTGAGTGATGCATTCCTCCATATGAGCTTTGATGGTGAACTGATGTTTCTACTCTGTCTGTAGCCCATATTGGAATGCAGGAGAGAAATTGCAGGCAGTTGGCTCATGATTGCCAGTGCTCTTGAAGGGTCAAAGGTGAAGGAGATAAGGCTCTGTTGTTGTGTTGCTTTGTGTTTCAGAATACTGATGTGGATGTCTCATGGTCTGCCATTCTCACTGATGTTGGCTAGCAGTGCATAAGATTGTTTTGCATGTAAAAATGTAAGTATAATGTATTAGTGAGGTAACTGCCAAAGCATTGATGAATTGTCCATTCATGACAGTTTTGTTACAACAGGCAGAATGTTTTCTTTTGTTGACATAGTAGATTGTTTTTATTTTATGTCTGATGTATGTCATTGTCTTGTTTTTGTATTGTTTGTGCTCTGTATATGTTATTGTAGTCATGAGTTGAAATAAATAAAATTCAAATTCAAATTCAAATTCAAATTTTATTTGAATTTGTTTTATTTTTATTATTTTATTAAATGCTTATATGACCGCCCGTGACCTTAAACAAAGACTATTAATAGGAAATAATAAATATGAAAAACAAAATGGAAAGTAAAAGTTACTTTATCTATAAGGGAAGTAAATATTAAAAACAAAAAGTAAATTTGAGAAATATATATATATAAGTAAATTTAACTAAGAAAGAATACATTTAACTAAGAAAGAATAAAATATCTGTATAATACAAAATACAAAATATACACTATAAGAAGATATAAGAAAAATATAAGAAAAATAAGAAAAACCTAGCTGTAAAATAGAAAATATAGAATTGTGGAACTTTATGTGGGAATGGAGTGAACATAAATAGAACGGAATGCCCAGGGGTGTGCAAATATGCTGTAAAGTGTCATATTAAAGTGACTTGTGTGCATATTTAAAGTGTCTTATGTGCATAATGTCCATGAGTGTGCAGGTGTGCAGTGACCACTAGTGTCAGTGAATGTCCAGAATGTCCAGAGTAAGTGCAGAAACATGTGTGGATGTGCAAAAACTGATCAGTACTGTGTGGTGTACTGATTAAGAGACCGTATCGCCTGCGGGAAGAAGCTTCACCTCAGTCTCTCTGTTTTGGCCTTCAGATAGCGAAACTGCTTTCCTGACCGTAACAGAGAGAACAGTCTATTGCTGGGGTGGCTTAGGTCCTTCATGATCTTCCTGGCCTTGGTCCAGCACCGCTTGCTGTAGATTGAGTGCAGGTCAGGGAGCTCGGTGTGGATGATACGCTCAGCTGATCGCACCACCCTCTGAAGAGCTCGTCTGTCCTGCATGGTGCTGTTCCCAAACCAGGTTGTAGTGTCTCCCGTCAGAATGCTCTCTATGGTGCAAGAGTAGAAGTTGCTAAGCAGAGGGCAGTCTAAAGTCTCTCAGGTGTCTGAGGTGGTAGAGACGCTGCCGGGCCTTTTTCACCACAGTGTTGATGTGACAGGACCATGACAGGTCCTGCGTGATGTGAACACCGAGGTATCAGAAGCTGTTGTTGTCGGAAGCATTTATTTTAAAAAGGCAAACCTGCAAAATGTACAGCATGCAGTGTTTTGCTCATTTTAAAGACACCCTCCTTGGTGCACTTCCTTAGTAGATCATCTTGTGCCGCCTTTATGAATGCTGTCAAGATTTCACTAATTTAGTACAAGCAAACCTTTAGTAAATTAGACCCTTCAGTTGATCAGTTTATGCCATTTTTGGATGGTAATATCAAGTTTGGACATGTTTTAGTACATACAATCCTTTATTAAATCATGCCTTTAATGTAAGAGAAAAGAGAAGCAGCATATGAGCGCAGCACATACTGTGTATACTTGTAGTAGCTGTCTAACATGTATAGTTGTACAATGTACTTTAAAATTGAAGTCATTGTCATTCTTTGACTTTGGCATTGACTACCTCTTTTTTGCCTCTGTGTTTGCAGGTGGAGACCATCAACTCTTTGCTCTTTCTGTCTTACTTTCTGTCTTCATCTTTCTCTGTCTTTCTGTCTGTGGCTGCCTTTCCTTCCATCTATGCCATTGTACAGCAGCATGCCTATATGTTTGCCAGCAGAACAAGCAGAAGCATTATGGAAGTGAAAGAGCGACGTCCATACTGCTCACTCACCAAGAGCCGCAAAGAGGGACCGTACACTGGTGAGATAACAGTTAGCTCAGTTGTGTATAACCATGTAGTCTATTTATTATTATTAGTAGTAGGAGTAGGAGTAGTAGAAGTAGTAGTAGCATCATATTTGTTCTGTAGAATGTAGTTTTTGTGCACAATAACATGAAACAGGGTTAATTTTAACGCCTTAGCAAAAACTGAATTTTGCTTGCCTCCTTTACATTTGTGAACTTTCAGAGACTATCTCAAATGCAGTGTGTCTAAATGGCTAAACATCTCTAGGGAAATGTGGGCAAAAAATATATTACTAATTTATTTAATTATTTGTTTTTGTAATTATTTATTAGCAAAGCGTAGCGCTATAAAATCCCAAAACACAATAAAGGCAGGCCTACAGTAAACCTCAATACACTGCAAAGAGAGGTTTGTGTGAATATGTGGTAAATGACCCACTCCTTTCAATTAATAAAAATAAACATCTTTGTACTGAGGCAACTAGACCATCAATAGATGTTGGAAGTAAACAGGAGGTAGTAAACATTTCTTACGTGATGGATTTGTCCAGAAGAACCTTTAAATGTTCAGCTAATTTTCAAGGATCATTGAATATTGGCTACAACTATTTTACTGTTTCCACATAAAAACCCATAATAATAAACTAATAACATTTTTTATTTAAGTAAATCTGTTAAAATCTGAAATCTTAAATGTGAATTCATGAATTTAGGAATGGATCTTTCCCTGGGAGTGGTTCCTTTCTTTCCTCTTTTTTCACTCTGGGATTTCTTTTTTTCCTTTTGGGATTAATAAAGTTTTTAGAATTATGAATGAGTCTTTTATGCTACTGATGCCTCTGTTTTGGAAACACACCATTTTAAATTTCACCCGCCATTCTCATTGGGACCAAGATGTAGCCTTTATTCAGTACACCCCAAAGCTTAGCTAAGGCTCATATTAAACTTCAAGGGTCCCACTAAACAAAATAGTATCTCATCTTCTAAGCAATCTTTATCTTTTAAATTATTTAAGACAAATGTCACTCTGTACAAGGCAGTGTACAAAACAATCTCATAAAGACGTGTGTGTGTGTGTGTGTGTGTGTGTGTGTGTGTGTGTGTGTGTGTGTGTGTGTGTGTGTACACACCCATGTGTATTCTATAGGTTCATCAGGGGACAGTGAAGACTGTGCTATTGGTTCCCAGGGACTGCGTGTTCCCACTCAGAATTCCTACTCCTCCAGTGAAACACTGAAGGCTTTTGACCAGCATCAAGACCAAACCAGGTTAGAACTAGGATTACTGGAATTACACACACTGCAATGTTCTGTTTTCTTTACTTATTATTCACTTAAAACATTTCATATGATTGATAATTCTAAACTCTACCTCTCACAGAACTGTTGTCAATTTCTGGTCTGCAACCTCTCAGTCCTCGACAGTAAATGCTCACAAACTCAACTACCTCTGCAATTAATTTTCTTTTAATAAATGCAGTGCTTCATTCATTCACAAAATATGTTGCATGACAACTTAATGATTACAGTTTAGTTGTACAGGAATGCAATTTCCAGGAAATAGGGTTGGAATAGCTGTGTACATGGAATGTACAATATGCTGAATGAATACAATTTAAAGATTTACTGGAACTTCATCAGTTATACTGTATGTGATAGAGCCAGCTTCGTGCTCAGTTATTCACAGTATTATTAACAGAAGAACACATTATTTTTCATCCACATATATATAATAAAATAATGTAATTTAAATATAATATAATATAATATAATATTATGTTTTTAATGTCAGCCCACAAATTACATCTCTGCTTGTGATTTGTCTCTCGTTAGAGATGTTTGGTATTTCTGTGATTCAAGTTATTTTATTTTAACAAGGTGAGGAAAGTGAACAACCCAGCAAACATTCAATTAAACAGTGTAGCTGGTTCAGTTTTATAAGCACAGCTACATTTTATGTCTATTTTCTGTTTCTGTAGATTTTTTACTCCTCCTGTTTCTAATTGCTGCACATTTTGGATATAATTGATCAATATATATTCTACATTTCTTTAATTAATAGAAGTGGTAAATCATTTGATACTTTTAATAATTTTGCTTTGTAATATTTACAGTGGTTTGGACTAGAAATGTCTAGAACTGCCTTTTTCCACCTGAGGAATATTACTAAAATTAATAACATCCTGTCTTAAAGTGAAAAAGCGTCCATGCATTTGTTACCTTTAGACTGGACCAATTTAATTCCAAAATCCTTAACCTCCCTTATAAAGCACTTAATGATAAAGCCCCTTCATACCTTAAAGACCTCATAGTACCATATCATCCAAACAGAACACTTTGCTCTCAGAGTGCAGATCTACTTGTGGTTCCCAGAGTTTCCAGATGTATAATGGGAGGCAGAGCCTTTAGGTATCAAGCTCCTCTCCTGTGGAACCAGCTCCCACTTCAGATTTGAGAAGCAGACGCCCTGTTTTCCTTTTGGATAATGCTTTGATTTAGACTACTGGGGGACCTCCCTTGACACGCTGAGCTTTTCTCCTCTTCCTCGGCCTTGAAGCTGTATGTTCCGAGTGTACAGTTGCTGGTCCATCCAACCTGCCCAGTGTTTTGTTGCTGCTTCTTGTTATTGTTTTGTGGCCAGTTGTTCTTTTCTCTCTTTCTTTCCACTCACCCCAACCATTTGAGGCAGATGGCCGCCACCCTGGTTCTGCTGGAGGTTTCTTCCAATAAAGGGAGTTTATCCTCTTCACTGTCTCCTACTGTTGCTCGGGGGGGGATTTGTTTGGTTTTCCATATAATTCCATATATAAATCACATATAAGTATTGTTAAATTCTGTAAAGTATTAAACCTCAAACATTGTGAAGTGCCTTGAGATGACTTTTATTCTGAATTGAACCTGAATCATAATTTAGTTTCTATATGTCTATCTCTATAGATCTGGCATTATTAGTGTTAAGTGCAGGGTAAAAAATGTACTTGTCTTTAACCAACATTAATCAGTACTTGTTACCTTTTTTATGTGCCGTTCTAGCTAAAAAACAGTTTGATTCACCTGACTGCATATTTGCTGTCTGTAAAATAGGGAGGATAAAGGACTGTCCTTTCTTATTGTAGCCTGATGACTTTTGTCCTTGATTGTTGACAGGTTACTGTACGGGACAACAAGGGGGCATAAAGAAATGGTTCACCGTGAGCAGGATGATTATAACAGACAAGGTCAGAGTCTACACACATATGCACAAACACTGCTCTTGCCTCTGTCTGTTTTCTGTGCACACGTGTATACAACAAGGCTCAGAATAGTGTAAGTTAAACTAAATAAATGCCCCATTATCAAACTTGGTATCCACTCCTAGAAATATCATGTAAATTGCTTCAGTTGCTACTGAACAGAACCGTTGGGGTATTTGATTATCACTATTTGACACGTCCATAATGTCAGTCCTGTGTAAATGTATGTAACCTCGATCCCTTATATCTTATGTCGTTTTTGGGCACATAGTTGGTAAAGTTTCTTATGACATTAAAAGTGGGAAAGTGGAAGGTAATGTTAAAACTGTTCAATATAAAGTGTGTCTGATGAAGGCTATAATGAACTACTACCACTAATGAAAGTGACATATCCAAGTCTTACGAAAAAAAGAAAAATGATTCACCACAAAATGTATCCATTGTTCTCCAGCTCCAATTAATATAGCATCAATATTTGAGAAATGAAAAAAATCACAATTACTCAATCATGTTATCGCCTTCATTTTCACTGCCGGCCTAATTGGAGCTCATTTAAAATTAATATAACTTTTAATGAACGGCAGCACTCGTTATCTCTTGTTGTGCCATTAATTACAGAAAGCTTTTATAATTTCCCTTTTCATTTTCTGATTAAAGATGAAGAGGCCCATACTGAGATTTCATAGATAATTTGTTTGTCTTCTTTTCATTTATATTTTAAAGGATTACCATGTGTTATTTGGATTTTACTGAAGCCCCTTTTCAGTTGATGTGAAAGAGTTACTGCTGATGACATATTAAATTTAATGAAGAAAGTATTGTGAATATGTAATCTGCTCATGAAATACTTTTCCCAGATTGCATGCTTTCAAATATTAAAGGGGACAAAAAAAAAATTAAATAATCAATTTTAATTACTTGTTATTAATTGTTCTGGCATTTCATTTGTATTTTGTATATATCTGCAAATTGAAATCTTACCTTACTGTGTCAAGTTCCTCTATTAAATTCCTTACATTTGCAATATAAAGTTTTTACTTATTTAAAATCATTTCAACAAAGCTGCATTCTAGTACATTACATTTTCATCACTGGAAACAGTCTGTGTGCAGTTACCAAAAGCAGATTTTACTGGACATAAAGTAAAAGTTATAAGATGGCCTTGTTTTGATCAAGATGATAACTCTTCATTTATCTGCTGATGTAAAAAAAAATCTCAAATGTAAAAAAAAAAAAACCTTTACATTAAATAACCAGCAATTACGCAGTGGTGCTTAATTCTTTCCAGATCCTCATTATAACTAATA
>OMLM01004111.1:124706-143407 GCA_900302695.1 Helostoma temminkii | reverse complement strand
CACACACACATAGTGTGTGTGTGTGTGTGTGTGTGTGTGTGTGTGTGTGTGTGTGTGTGTGTGTGTGTGTGTAGATATACAGAATTATAACAACAACGAGGGAAATCATTCTCCCACAAATCCACAGACTTATCAAATTAGGTTTTCCTAATGAGGCAGATGTATGTTGGTCTACCAATCATAATGCCGTCTGGTGTCTTCTCTCAGTCTTGCTGCAGAGACGCGGCTCCCCTACAGGTATGAGAATGACACATGTAGGAAACACCGTTAGCCATCCTGACTTCGATGGTGATTGGGTTGTCAGAGGAGTCAGAGGAGTCAGCGAAGCGAGATGTAAAGAAATACAGGTCAGGACCCGAGACAAATAGAATTCCCCTCGTGAGCTTTACACTTGTCTTCATGACTACATCTGGGACATGAGGAGAAGTGTTATCACATCCGATCAATTTAAAGACTTTTGGGGCCGGATCCACTAATGCAGCTGGAAAACAGAATCCAATGGGCTTGTTAAAGTCAAGGATGTGCTCTGAAGTGTTTCCGCTGTATCAAGTAATGACCTGTTTTAAAGTGTCTGCAATAACAACACAGTTTTCTGTTTGCTTTTTTTTTCTTTACACCACTGAAACCAAATGGAGCAGTGCTTAGGATGTTTTGGATTGGAAGATAATGATCCATAAGCTACACAGAATGAGGGGATGGGAACTGCAGAAGGTAATTTCAACTTTGTCCTTATCTAACTTCACACCTGGAAGCATGTGCAGGCTAACAGTGTTTGGTTGGTTCTGACTGGGAACGCCTGACTCACCAAAACCTGTAACAGTGTGAGCAGTGTAGATGAAAGTTGGGCAAGGTTTAACCATAAATAATGTTCAACATGCAGCACCGTTTACACACTGCCACCACAGGTTCTGCTGTTCAACAGTTGAAAGCTAATTAATATGTCTGTGTAATATTTGCTGACAATTACGGAGTAGTGGTAAATATTATAAAACTTATTGTAAATAGAGAGTCAATTCAATAGATTCAGTAGAAAGTGATATCTGTGAATGATATTGTGTTTACCACTGTATCGTGAACAATACTTTAATACTTGTCAAGCTAAAAAAGGTTCTAGGTGGAAAACCTTTTGAGTGAATTGCAGTAGCAAAGGATGTGTTTTACTGCTTTGACATTTTGCTTGTATGATAAAAATGTTGCTATTTCCCATTTTAAAAGCTAAGGAATTACTATTTAAAGTATGAGGAAGACACTTGTAGTAGTTTTCTTTATAAGCTGAAATAGCAGAGAGCATTCAGCCAATCAGCCTCTCAGCTGTGGGTAGGGCAGGGATAGTTGCAAAACAAGCAGGGCAGGGGTCCTCGAGGACTGGGTTTGATAATCCCTGACCTGGATCGAGTATGTTCACCTGGAAGATACCATCTCTGAAGAGGGTGGGGTGGGAGAAGACAAATTGAATTGGAATCTTTTAGCTTGTAATTGATAGAACACACCTGGTTCAGGTAATCTGCATTTGGCACAAGGACAGTTGGAAAACAAGGTGACTACCTCAACAATAGGACTGTTACCCAGGAAGAGAATGAATCACAACCGGGATTAAGCTACTGAATAAAGAATTTGCAAACAAGTAATCAGCCTAGTAAATTAGTAACTAAACACGTTGCTGCCTTTGGAAGTGATGTGTTCATGTGTACTTTATATGGCATACAGTCCACCCTCCTCTGCCATTCACTCCATGACAGCTTGTCGCTGCATTGTACTGCTAAAGACTCTCCAGCCTTTTGTCTTGCTGCTTTGCCTGTTTGCTCATGTTTCACATTAAACATCTGGTTTTTGACTAATTCCGTTGTTTAGCTGTTACCTGTTTCCTACTAGTATGAACTTGGTGCTAGTTCTGGGCTGCAAACCTTTAAAGAACCAGTTTGCTTTTGGGTTTTGTAAGTGCCTGTCTTACTCAAGTGAAGGCTAATCTGCATTATCCTGCTTTGGTATTTAAAGTTAAACTTTATTGTTTTATTGTTAACAAAAAAGCAACTTTAAATTATCCCGTTGTGAGGAAGGACTGCTCTATTTAGAAACCAGTGCTCATACTTTACATTGTCAACACCTATCAATGTCTGCAAACATAAACCATTTGACCTTCCTGGTTAAAATATCCTGGTTGCTTTTAAAAGACAGGTTAAAATGAAAAAAATGAATTTACTATATTAAATCTGATACCTTATATTTCATGGAAACTGTGCAAATTGTACCAGCTGGGCAAGACTGTGTGATGCATGTGACTGTTTCTCAAGTTAAGAAACTCCAGAGGCTGTTTGTACCTCATCTGCTGAGGAAGATTAAAATCTGCAGAACCCCTAATAACTGAATATTCAGGTGCTTATTTTATCTTGATGATCCAGAACATTCTACAGTGTCGCCATTTCTCTATTGTTTCCTCTTGACCTTGAGATGTACGATTTGTCACCTGTATGAATGCCTGCAGCTAACTATAACAAGTACAACTTCAACATCATTTGTGCAGTCGAATCTCACTGTTTTCCAAAAACTGCCCAGTTACATATGCTCCTCATAGTTTAGACTGAGCAGAAGCAGAAGAAACAAAATGTCTCGAAGCCATTTTAGAAATGTTAACACCACAACACATTTTATAAAACATTAACACCACTCATGTGACGGGTTAAAGTACGCTGACCTTGTCAAAGTTGGTCCTTAATACATTTAAATGAATCCCATAGTGTCCATCCAGCCGTGTCCAATTTGTCTTTGTCCCTGTCCGTCTCTGAAGCAGAGGTCAGAGACAAATGGATGGGGTTGTAGACAGGAAATGTAACAGCAGGTGCAGAGAGCAGTTTGTTTCTTAGCTGTGAGATTTTGAATATTCTACTAAATATCTCCACTTGTCATTTAACCTTTTTCTTATAAAACAGCACACGAGTCAGGGTAGCAGGACTATGAGAGAACACAATAAGCAGATGTGCTCTAAATGTCGCCTGTCAAACAAGGAATGAGCTTGCTCAAGCAAAATGCCTGCAGATTACTGTTTTGACTGAGGTCTGCCTCAGTGCCAACAGCTGTACTACACAGGGGCATATTCCATCACTCTGTGTTTCAGCAGATGCATACCGTTAGATATCTTGAACTAATTATGTAAGTACAATCAGCTCACATTTGAAATAAGCTTTTGCAAAATGTCCACAAGTCGTGTGGAAGGAGCAGAATTGTGACTAAATATTTTTATACTTTTATAATCTAGAAAGAACTGTCTGGTTTCCTTCCACAGCCCAAAGACATGCAGTTAGGTTAACTGGTGACTCTGAACTGCCTATAGCTGCTAGTGTAAATGGTTGTCTTCCTCCGTCAGCCATGTTATAGACTGATGACCTGTCCAGTATGTGCCCTGCTTCTCACCCAATGATAGCTAGGATTGGCTGTAGCATCCCCATGTCCCTTCAGGGGACATGTGATGATGGATGGATAACGTTTCACGTTCCATGTCTCAGTTTCACTTTATATCAGTTGCGCCCTAGTTTTATTTCCTGTTGATTCAGTCTCAGATCCACCTAGCCGCACCCACTCAGTCATGCTCCTGACACACACACTCACATTCTCAGTCTCTCTGGTCCACTCTGCTATTGTCACATTCAGCTCACCCAATCTGTAGCTGACCTGATATTCTGTTTCCAACCCTGAACCTAATTACTGCTTTGATCATCGTCTCTGTAAGTTATGCCATCATTTTAGGTTCTGACCCTTTTCTGGAAACCAGCTCTTATTTTAGGATTGTGGATAGTGGGCTTGTTATTTGGTAAAACAGTTTATGGACCTGACCCCCTGATCTGCCCCTGGATCCAAACCTGTTCTGTCATTATCTCTGTCCATTGAACCCGGAATCAAGGACTACTTTGTTCACACACCCACCATCTTGTGAGTCACTCACCTCTCCAGTCGATCTGCCATTCCCCACCTAAACAAAACCTATCACTCACCTGTCTTGTCCCTGGTTCCTGCATTTCCTTACCTGCATACCACCATTGATGGAATAAATTCCTTTTATATTCACCTTTCCTGTCTGATTGCATTCTGGGTCCTCTACACAATACACAATGTTTATTATGTAAATGTAACGTATATCCTTATCTTTGTCATACTAGAATGTTGTAGCAATTGCTTTCAGGCAGATTACTCTTAAAATCAATAGTTGATTAGGCTGTTATGTATTTAATAGTATTTAGAGTTAAAAAGCATTGTTATTTATTTTACTCTGAACAACCACCTTATTGTATAAGCATAAACCATTCACAAAGTTTTTATATTCAAAAGGGTATTTTAAAGGTTTTTTTTCCAAACATTTAAATACATTTCCAGAAATGATGACTCAATTTCTCAAGACTCTAAACACAAACAAAATCTAATCTGCAAAACAGATCACTAGTTTGTCAAAACTATGCAAATGAAAGCACGCCACTCAAAACCTCTCTCTCGTCTCAAAACCAGATCAGCACGCACAGATATGCTGACGTCTCGGAGAGGATGTGATAAATTCAAAACACTACCTTCTGAAGTGTTTATGTATGTTTTTGACTTCTGGCCTCATGTCATCACATGCTTCGTTCATTTGTATCCTCTTTTGTTCTTCCAACTGAGTTTGCACACATGAGGGTGTTGCATTTTAAAAGCCAGTGATTTTTAGGTGAACAGGTGCCTAATGATACAATAGGTGCTTAGAGTTTAGCATTTTGGAGTCACACTGTTGATATGTGAGCTTCAAGTTTTCAGAATTGTTTGCATAAACTACATTTATTGGTGATAAGTAGAAGCCATCACATGGTTGATCCACCAACCAGTCAATATAATCAATATCAAGGAAAGATGACGCTTTATTCTGCGGAAAAAGACGACAACATTACCTTTTGTTTTCATCTTTGAGACAGGAACACTGAGCCAGTTCCTGGGAAGGTGCACAGCACCGATGACAGTGTGTGAAAACCTGCCCTCTTTCCAGTTTTCAAGGAGCAACCAGGAAATGTTGCAGCATAGCAGAGTAGCGATGGAGTTTAGAAGCAGTTGTGTAACAGTTATCTGGAATAATTAAATTTAAGGTGCAGCAGTAGAACACTGTCCAAATCAATCCTCATGTCCAGAAGTTCCTCCTAGCACGTTATTATGTAATACTGTGATAGCGCCAGAATGCTTTTGTCTCTCTCTTTGTTTTCTATTGTTCTTTTAAATAATAAAAAAAAGAAACTATTGAGTAGTTACCAAATTATGCTTAGCTTATAATCCTGCAATGGATTTTTTTCTACCAAATTTATGGTGGACATTTATCATTTTTCTCATTAATAAGATCCATTAGATTATTGCTACACTTCTGGCCCACTCCACTTTCCACCGGTTTTAAGATTTTTGGCATCAGTGTATAATTAACTTCACCTTTGGCTCGCTCACTCCACAGTCTGAATCCTTCACTATTCTCCACCACCCTCTGTTCGCGCCAGTCTCTGCTTGTCCTTGGCCGAGTCCAACTCACCCGGCTGTCTGTCTGAGCCGTTCAGGAGACACAAAATGACCATCACCACGAAAAAATGGAGAAATTTATTGCTGCCTGCCTCTGCCCTGCATCCTTCTCCATTTTAATCAATGTGCTCATTGGCTCCTGACTCTTCTTGATTGACAGTAACCGTGGGATAATAATTCATGCAAAATGTGAATTACAACAGCAAATCCATAACTCTGACATATCTCTGCAGTCAAGTGTAGCTCTGCCTACTTCCCATTTAGCTGATAATGTATGATTTTCCTCTCACTCCTCTGCAGCATGACCATTATATAATTTATGAGCTGATAAATTATATTTACCCCAATTTCAGTGTTGTTATTAACACCTTTTGGTGCATA
The DNA here is from genome assembly GCA_900302695.1 of Helostoma temminkii. NCBI lineage: Eukaryota > Metazoa > Chordata > Actinopteri > Anabantiformes > Helostomatidae > Helostoma > Helostoma temminkii. The sequence continues at coordinate 137,512 of OMLM01004111.1, read as the reverse complement.
TTATCATCACTGACATGCACAGTCTTCCTTAAACGTCCCCCTCTTTAAAGAGGGTGCCAAATTAATAACACTGTTGTAATTTTAACCATCTTTACAGCCCATAACCAGAGGACAAATTGGGTCTTCGTGGATGAAATGGCCATGCAATATCCATCCCGTGCAGGGAAGATGTGATGAGGGGCCAGTGGGAGGAGGAAGGGACAGAACGAGCGCAGTTTGGGGACGGCAAGCAGCTGCTTAGTGGCTTTGTGTGGTGCGCGCACCTCCCCTCTCCAGAGCGCAAAGAGCCTCCTCTCGCTTCACGGAGCCTGTTTGCAATTCCTGCTCTTCATGCCAGAGCCTGCAGCTGTCTCTGTTGCGTCCTACTGCCGCTGTTGTGGGAAGTCGTCAACCCCGGCATGACGAACCAACGGCAGACTGTTCCCTCCTGAAGTGTCAGACCCGAAGGACATCGCAACTTTTAAACAATTTCCAACAGTAAGGAGCCTGAATGAAGACACCTGACAGCTCGTAACGCCACATCCGCGTGTTGACTGAAACCTTTGCGACCGTGAAGGCTATAGGAATGTGGAACTCAAGTCTTTGTCAGTGGTGAGTTTAAAATACATTTATCATTCCCTTTCTCCTTCTCCGTGTTTGTTGGGCTGCGTAGGCGTTCCGGAAAATTAAGTTTGGAATGTTAGTGCACGCACGACTGATTTTGAATGCAAATATCAACAGACTACACCTTGGGAACACATTAGCACAATTTTTAATGCATATTCCATGTTCAAGTTAAAATACCTAATATAAGCTAAAACATCAAATGTCTCCACATCTGTCAATCCTTGTCTCACAGCGAATGGACCTGCCTCTGCCCTCTGACACCATGACCACAGACTTGAACTTGACCTCCATGCTCAATGTAACAGATCTCCACAATCACACAAGAGGATGTTCCCTTACCAAGACGGGTTTCCAGTTCTACTACCTACCCACGGTTTACATCATGGTCTTCATCACTGGGCTGGTGGGCAACAGCCTGGCCATTTGGATGTTTGTTTGCCACATGAGACCGTGGAGCAGCATCTCCGTCTACATGTTTAACCTGGCTCTGGCTGACTTCTGCTACGTTCTCTCCCTGCCCTTCCTCATCTTCTACTACTTCAACAAAACGGACTGGATATTCGGGGACGTTCTGTGTCGACTGCAGCGTTTTATATTCCACGTGAATCTTTACGGGAGCATTCTGTTTCTGACCTGCATCAGTGTTCACCGGTACACGGGGGTGGTGCACCCGCTCAAGTCTCTGGGTCGACTGAAGAAGAAAAATGCAGTTATTACCAGCGCACTGGTGTGGGTGGTGGTGATAATAGCTATCTCCCCCATCCTTTACTACTCCAGGACCGGCTTGAAGCGGAACGCAACCACTTGTTATGACACCACTACTGAGGATGAGTTATCAGGTTATTTCATCTACAGCATGACTTTGACAGTGTTTGGGTTCTGCATCCCTTTTATTATCATATTCTGTTGCTATGGCATGATCGTCAAAGCATTAATCTGCAATGATATGAACAACGCTCCCCTGCGGCAGAAATCGATCCACCTGGTTATCATCGTGGTCGCCGTCTTCGCCGTCTCCTACCTGCCGTTCCACGTGATGAAGAACCTCAACATGAGGGCCAGGCTGTACTTCCAGAGCGCAGACATGTGTGAGTTTAACAACCGCGTCTACGCCACCTACCAGGTGACGCGGGGGTTGGCCAGCCTCAATAGCTGTGTGGATCCTATTCTTTACTTCCTGGCTGGAGACACCTTCAGGAGGAAGCTGTCGCGGGCCACTAAAAAGCCCTCCAAGAAGGGGGACACTGTCCTTCAGTCCAAGAGTGAGGAGACGGCGCTGAACAGCCTGGCTGAGTACGTGGAGAACGGGGACCGGAGGCTGTGATGAGGCACCGGATCTTTACAAGCTTTAGAAACCACAATGCACATAGTACCAAATGTATAAATGCACTGTATGGACTGAAGGCTGTACATAGAAGTTACTGGATAATGGTTTATAGAACTATAGGATGAATATTGCACTCAACCCTATGATAACCATTGCTCACTCGCAGCCCGTCGATGTTGATAAGCTATTGTACTGTTTTGTCCTGTACATGTATTGTACTTGAAACGTTAGAGCCATCACTCTTCATTCTTATTGACTAGGTTGCTTACTTCGGACTAAATGAACATTATGATCAGACAAGCTGTGGAGAATCGGCTTTTCTACAGGTAATAATGTCCTGTTCGGAAAAAAATTGAACTGAAGCTGGATGCATGCATCTTCTCTAGCCACTAAGCTGATGTTTAATCAATAGCTATTAAGCAGGTGAGAGCTTGTGGTTAAGGAAGTGTACTGAGGATGGCTTTTAGGGGAAAAAGTAAATGCACTGACCCTATGATTGCTGCATGGATGCGCTGTGCAGGCGTCATAATGCACCGTGACCGGGGACTGTCTGCTCAGAGAGCTACCTTTCACTCCTCATATCTCCATCTATTACTGACCGAGTGAGAAATGTGGTCGACTAGTTTTTCTTTCCGACAGCTCTGATGTTAAACTGTGTTACCACAATCTTTCTCTCATTGTTAACCAGTCCCCTACAAAACAAATGAGAAGATACTACTTACAGTATTTTGTGTATATGAAACTACAATTGATGTTTTTGTGTGTGTGTGTGTGTGTGTATGTGTGTGTGTGTGTACAGGATGTCGTGACCTTCGGGATTCGTTTGTGCTGTTAACTGTTTTGTTCAAAGTCAGTATCAATAATCCAGACTTTTAGTGCATGAGTCCAGTATGAGATCCCATCAGTAAAACACTGACTAACCACAGCAGGTTCCGACCACTCGTGTGTTTGCGACATACAGGATAGTAGCTTAGAAGTGAGCAGAGCTGACACACACACTCGATCACCTGCTTTGTGACTCCATCAACATGAAGAGAGATGTTTGTATGAGATACCTCAAAGTAAATACTGCACTGTGTCTGTGTTTTGTAGCAGAGTTCTGTTCTGTACAGTTTTGTTGTAATCACTCTGGACAAATGACAATGGAGCGCTCTCTGTATATATTTTTATCTAGAACTAGACATAGGTGTTTCATGTCTGTACTAATACATTTATAAATCTGTAATGTGGTCAACTGTTGTTAACAAAGGAAGTGAATAACCTGTACAGGATATTTGACGCCACGTGTATCTTTGTCAATAAATTTTTTATATTTAAAACATGCCAGGCAGGGTAATAAGACTATTATAATTTAAGATGCCTAATCTGTAACATGCTTGTTTGTACCAGATGCACATACTCTTAGTTAAATGTGTGGACTGGTGCGAGGGAACAAATGCTTTTTGGAGACGTTCATGCAGAGCTCTGCCCTCTCGCCGCTCCACCTCTGTCTCCATGCTGATGTGATTTTCTTTTTCAGCACAGCCGGGAGGAAGCGAGAGGACGAGTTAGGAATAAAGAGTGGCACCTTTTTCTCCTGGCTTATCCTAAGACGGCTTTTGTGTCCGTCACAATGGCGCAGGGTTATTTATGCAGACAGGGGTGTGAGGCTGTCGCCAGGACTCCAGGGCTGAACAGCGTTGTGGGCACAGGAAACTGACCAATTCTCATCCTCTAAACAGGGCCCATGAATACAAACTGCTTTTGATTTCCAGGCTTAGAGGTGCAAAGAGCATATATGACAAATGTGTATGTGTGTGTTTGTGTGTCTCAAACAGCTTGAAGGCAACAGAGACCTTAACCAAGTAGGTGTCTGATTTAGCTGGTTTTCTTGGTTGTTGTTTCATTGTCAAAAGCAGCCACTGTGACAGGTACAATAGACCACAGGAATATGAATACATATGTGAGTCTGTTTAATTGTGGAATAAATGTCCTTTGTGCTAGTGTAGACACTGAAACTAGATGAAAGGAAGGTTAGGTTCAGCCAGTGTCAAATCTCAAGCCAGCGCTAGTGCTTTTGAGCTTGAGTGTCAAATCTTGACTTGCAGCACATTGGAATTTTTGCCAGTTTCTCCTCCCTCCCTTCTTCTTAGCCACATTACACCTCTTTCCTCTCGCATGCTTCTCTCTTTATTATGAATCTAGATTTAGAAAATGCTTTTCTTCACTGCATTACACCACCTTCAGAAGAAAACTATTTGAAGAAGTGAGAACAGGCAACTTGATAACAGAAAAACAGAGGGAGGAGCTGGGTGTGAGGAGCAATGGCAGTTAGGGAAAACAAAGTTTGTGTGTCTGTTTTTCCCCAGGACGTTGGTGGTGTTGGTGGAGGGGGGCACGGGGTAATCACAGTCAGCACAGCTGAGCTAAAGCTTTGTTCTTGGAGATTTACACTGGGAACTGGCACAGCCACATCCATCACAGGGGCACAGTGCGCTTGAGTCAAAAACTACAACTAACCACACAATAAACGAAGGCACTGCAAGTGTCAGCGTGTGGTCCTTTGGTGAGTAACACATGATCCAAACAAACATGGGACACTGTGATGTGGTGAAGTTGAAAATTCAAGTGAACCCGTCAACATCATGTAACAGCTAGTGAAAAATTCTGTGTACTGTTTCCACATTGCTGCTGCCTTATAAGGCTACGGGTGGTTAATTACAACTTGTTACTCGTAATTACAAGTCACAACCTGAAACCATGGTAATACTTTTTAATTAATATTGGCATAATAATAAATTGCACTTGTGCACAATGCTTTTTGAAATGTGCAGCACATGTAGAGAAGCAGTATATATTATTTAGTTTTTGCAGAGTCTCAAGAGGCAATGACCAGGGATACTGTGTCTGTCCGTACACAACACGGTGCATTTTTTCAAAAGAAGTCACACAACAAGTTATGCATATGTTTTCCAAATGTAGAGGTTAAGTAAACACTCTAGAAAAAATATTTTCTTCAGGGACTCTTGGTTACAGCATGTGTTTACATACTCCTAATGCACTTAATGTTACACCCGAGAACACATGTTCTGTTACACATACTTGGCAGTGTCAGACTGCACTGAGATTTTCAGGACTTTATAACTTTTTAAAATAACAAAACACGTTTCTTTGCTGCGAACCACACCTGCACCAACATGCAGCCTGCTTCTGAAAGAGGGCATAGATCAAACACTGTGTAGGGATACTGTGTAAGAATAATGTAAGGCTCACTGACAGTAAGAACACACAGATTCAGGCTGTTGATGCATGCCCAAATGCAAACAGGTATTATATTAAACTGTACAATAAAATGCAGCTTCATCCACCAAGACTTTACATGCAGTTGTACACAGAAACAATAAATGTCAACTACTGTAATTCTTGTAATAACATTGTCAAATTTTAAGAAGCGAGATGTGAAGAAGGGTTGATAAATATATAGTTTATATCAGGAACATAAAAATGTGTTTGCATTTAAACTTGTCTTTCTAGTGTTCACATTCTGTGGAAGTCGACAGAGTTGTGTGTGTGTGTGTTGGCACACACTCTCCAGTGTATCAAGTGTGGCTGTTGGGATATCTAAAAGTAAACAGCCTTTAAGTGGTCATGTTATGCTTAATTTATTGAGTGTATTTTATACTGGGCTTCCATTGATACAAGATTATATTATTTTCAACCTAAAAAATGCAAGTACATGTTATAATTTCTCTCTATGCAACAGCTCCTCAGGCCTTGAGATTCAAAAGGCTTGTTTGCGCTCTTCTCCCACTGCACTCTGTTCTGATTGGCCAGCTTATGGAAGACCTCTGCAGGGCTGGACTGTGCCCAACTCGAACACCGACTGTATACAACACCAGCCTCTCAACATCAAGTCAGCCAAAAAATGGGGCTGTTTGGGAAAATATCCATCCATGAAGTACCGTGAACAGACAAAAACATTACTCAAAGTTTGCTTCTGGTCTGTAACGGTATATTGTTGTTTTGTGGTTCTGTCTTATCATTTTTCTTCACGGCTGAAAGAACAATTTCTGCAAGACATGGCTTGCACTGGCTGTTCCGCTCAGTGCTGCCACATCGACTGGTGCTACCAGTTGGGTAGTGTTAGCCAGCTGTTAGAGTGGAGCAGCAGGTGCCGGTTTGGGTGTTTGTGTAGAGGTTGGTGTTTCTTTATAGCAGCTAATGCTAATGTTGGCCCTGCTGTGGTGGTCTGGTGGTGGTTTGGACCCTCAGGTTAGCTGCCACGGTGGATGCTGTATGTGTGAGAACTCAAAATGAATGGCCAATTATGGACTAGAACTGTATGCATGTAATATGCAACCACAAAATGCATAATGTTCCAGTTAATTAAGTATATGAATTTATTTGTAGTGTTCATTAAAATCAAGTCATTTACTGGCGGTGTGTTTGGAAAGCCAAGTAGCTCCTTGGGCACTGAACCCCAAGTTGCCCCCTGATGTGTCAGGTTAGCTGCATGGCAGCTCTACCGTGAGTGTGTGCTTGTGTGAGCAAATGGGTGAATGAGAAGCAGTGTAAAAAAGCACTTTGAGTACCAAAAAGGAAGGAAAGCTCTATATAAGTGCAGACCATATACTGTACAGTCATGCTTATGGCTTGGACTGCTGCCAGTAACAATATTACTAGACTGGATCATTATATATGTTGTGAAAGAATTAAATGAGACTGGATGAACAAGTAGAAGAGGTTGTGTGAGACAGAGGTGGTGTCATGTTTCAGCTGTCATAAGGTTAACGATCAATATCTCTGCTGCCACTCCCATCTGGCTTCTTGTCGATTTTCTGCTTCTTGTTGGTCATCTATCAACTTGAACAATCGTCTTACTGGCTGACATCCACAAACTTTTGAGTTTGTACAATGGGGTCACAATGATCAATAAAGCAGTTTAACCTGGAGCAAGAGGGATATATCTGAAAATCTAAAAAGTAAAAGTAAATTGACACAAAGATAAGGCAAGGTACGAAGAGAGGAAGCTGAGAAATGTGGCACTACCGAATATGTGTAGGACAAACAGAAAGAAAGCACTGGGAATGAAAAATGAGAGCTAAAAATAGAGAGTAGCATATGTTCTGTAAAGTATACATACAAAATATAATGCCTTTGGTGAAAGATGAGGGAAACAAAGCGGATAAAAGGTGCTGAGAAGCAAAGCAGACAAAGGCTTTCTTAACGTAGCCGTTAAGGCAAATTACATCTGCAACTGCACAGGCTACTGCATGTTCTGCTGCACTGACCTTCAGTTCATATCACCTGTTTAATGCCTTGTGCTTATGCCCAAAATACTAAAGTATTATATGTTTTGTATGTTGAAATTAAATTTCAATCAAACTGAAGAAAATCAAAGTCATGTTTAAATATTGAGTAGCCAGAGGCCTAACTGGAAGACCACACTGTGACTGTAACTGAAATGACTTTTTTTCCCAAAAACTATAAAACAAGCTCTTTTCTGCCTGCAGCTTGTCTGTAAGTTGCGATGCTACTGTAAAGGATGATGAGCCATGCACTCCACAGAGAGTCCAATGCTTTTATTAGCTGGCAACCCGTCAGTCTGCCTGCTGCGCTGCTGCAGGCGGCATGATAAATCTCTTAAGACCAAAGTTTATGTACTGAAAGATTACATCCACGGCTGAACATTCAGTGTGTCAGCGTGTGCGGTGCAGACAGTGGGAATGAGCCTGGCTGTGTCGCAAATCTACGTGACATGTGTAGGCAAATCTATGTATACAGCAGCAAAATAAAGGAAACATTAAACAAATGTAGTCACATATGTCATCTAAATAAGAAGCAGGGTCAACGTTTGCCTTCACAAGTTCACTTGTCTGCAGGAGATGGTGGTTTGCTGCCATGCAAGGGAAACATATAAGCCTTAGTTTTTGTAAGAGATTAGGATCTCTGCACATCCTGTGTTCTGACTACTAGAAGATTCATTTTTTATGTGCTGTTCGTGACACTGTTTAGGATCTATTATTAGCTTAAAATTTTTCTTAAGAAAATTATTAGAAGTTTCAGAAAAATGCTAAAATCACTTCACAGTACATAGGTCTGCTACTGGGGGCTTAGGAGGAATCACAAAGTTCTCCTTTATTATTAACAAGTAAATTAGCAATAATCCAAGTAAAAAAAACTATAGCATGATTTATTAAGAGTTGCTTAACTTCAAAAAGCTCAGCTGGCCTGCATCATCAGGAGCATGTGAGTATTATTCAAGGTAGATGTGACTGATTGAGATCAATTCTGACTCCCTGACCATCAAATTAAAAAGGAGAAAAGGAGCTTGAGAACTTTTATCTCCTAATACAATTACCACAAGTTGTTTTTGTTTATTGCGCAGATACAAAGTCTAAACATTTTGAAATGTTCATCTCCAGACTCGTATCAGCACAAAGAATGGATGGTGGTTGGCTCGTGCATGTCATGAATGTTTATTTTTGCATACTGTATTTAATGAATTGACGCAGGCCACATATATTCACACATTTGTTGTAATGTGGTGCAATAGCAACGTCCTGGACTGAGCTTCACAATCTGAATTGTTGAATTTTGGATGTTAGTGGACAATAAATGTTTTGATCATTGAAAACAAAACATCACTTCCTGTGCAGCATGGCCTTTAGGTGTCAGTAACCCACAGAGTAGTTGCACCCTGGAGGAGAGACGTGCTGGTCAAAATGAGAAGCTAAATTCTTGCCTTCACTTACTGTAAATCTCTAAGGCAGACTTTCTAAATGTCTTAAAATATTGGTGAAGAGCTTAAAAAAATCATTTGAAATCTAATTAACAGCTTGAGCTCTGAAAATCTGCATGGAAAGCGGTGTTAGCATATCTTTTTTTTAAAGCTGCTAATTGGTATTTAACTTCACCCTCGTATCTATGATTAATCTACTTCAAAGTGCCTCGCTTCAAAGTTCTTTTTTTACTCTGTGCTGCCATGATTTCGTCACACCTTCCATCTCCCTATGTGTGAATTGTTGCCTCATGTGTTTCCTATTCCTAAACTGTGAGTGTTAATAAACCAGCACAGATAAAGCCATGTTATCAGCCTCCTGTAGAAGGTGTGTTTAGCTGGCTCATTACACAGATATACTCCTTGCATGCTTAGCAGGTGACTCTTGGAGCTTTTTTTTTTTATTGTTCTGTTGCTCTATTGGTTTAGGCGTGTGGAATGTACCAAGGGAAGGTCTTATCATTCCACGTTAAATATAAATCAAGAAATGACTTTCTTAGCTTCCATGTGCAGACAGTCTGTCAAAAAAATATAAAATGCTTTTTAATATAAAACAAACTAAATTAAACCACTGATTTATTCTGTGTGTGAACCACACATTCTTTGAATTCCACTGATGCGCAGTAATGCATTGGCCACCATTAATGAACCCACACATAAATGCATCCACACAGTCCACAAATGCAAATGCACACAGTTCTCCATTAGATAGTCAGCAGTGGAGTGCATCCTCCTCTCAAGGAAAATAGCTGTCAAGGGTGTTGCCCACAAAAACCTGCTCACACATCCAGCGAGGGAAAGTTAATCAAAGACAGACACATGAACAGCCTGACAACGTGGAATAAGAATTTTTAATAACCAATGTCTTTTTACCAATTTCATCACTTTACTCTCGCACATCTCTCCACCATAGTCTCTTCTTTTTCTTCCCCTCTGGCCCCGTTGTTTAGATTCTTTTATCCTGTGCTGCTTGGCTGCCTCACACTATTAATCCAGGCAATGCGATGTGTGTGTGCGTGTGTGTTTTTTCTCAGCTTGTGTCTATGTAGGCTGTAAGCAGTGCCGGCATGAGAGTGCAGCGGCCACCTGAATGTCTGCACATGATTAATGGTCTGGGTTAGAAGAGGTGAAAAAATGCCAACACACACAGACGCATGCGCCAAGCCACATTTAGTCGCACATACACACGCTGCACATCGTTCAGGTGCCCTGTTAATGCCTTGACTGGAAGCGTTTGTCCATTTGGACAAAAACTAACTCCAGAGCAAGGTTGTGTCCGTCTAGGCACCGTTTCAAAGAGGGAAGTGAAATGGGGATGCAGTGAAAATGAAGTGGAAGTGGTGTGCTCTAAAAGCTTTGGATGATTAAAGAGGTGTGTAGTTGTGAAACTACTGTTGCTGATCCTAGCATGTTAAAATGAGACACGCGCCAAAACAGAAGTGTGACAGTTAAGAGAAAAAAAACTCTGTAAATGGTTATGGAACACTGGCTGCGCAGCTTTGTGATACGTGTCTGTATATTTGCTTGTGTTTGTGCGTGTGACTGTAAGTGGATCCACTTGTCCTGGATTCCCTGCTAAAATTAGTCAAGTGACTGTGGTCATGACTGAGTGGTCATCTGTGTGGTTCACTGAGCAGCACTTGGTTGTGACTGAGCACTTTTTGTTGAGTACCTGTGGCTTCAGCCTGCTGATCTCACACCTGGTGAACTTACAGATGAAACAGATCAATCCAGTGGGGGGATATGGGTGGGTGGCTGCACTGTGAGTCACAGAGACGGGACTCTAAGGTTTTATAGACAGACAGTGGGTTTAAGGTCACACTAATGCAGATAAAGTCGATGCCATCAACATCATAAAATGTTTTGTTGTTTCAGTTAAAACTTCTATTTTTCGCCTCTTCAACTCCAATCACATTGTGCATGTGTAACTTCTCAGTAGCCTTGTTCACAGAAAACATTTTATTATGACACAAATAATAGAGTTAATTATTACTCATTTTACTACTTCTGTTTCAGGTTCATGCTGAACTCGCTCACAGCCGCAGTATGATGGGCCCCTTAAGGTGGGACTTCAATAACAGAGCTTCCAGTAAAGGCCTATTGTCAGGTAACCGGAAGGCTGTGTGAGCACTCGGATCAATGGCATCAAAGCTGCACACAGGAAAAATATTCATGACCGCCATTATATTATTTTGTTTGGCAGTAATGTACAGATTTCACAGTGGTTGGAAGCCTTGGGAAAAGCTGGTAAGTGTACCATGAGTAGGGACTATTTTGTGAACACTGACTAAAACAGCTATTTCAGTGTCAGCTTTGATGTCAACTGATGCATTTCTATCACACAAACTACATCTCCCGTTGAATACCAAACAATGGTTAAAAGCTCCCTACAAGGCCAAGAAGTGGAATTTCATTTACTGGATTGCGGAACTACTATTACAGTGTGATCACTGCCTTTAAAGGAAAAGAAACTGATAATGACTTGAACCAGAGGGAAACAACCTCACAGTCATGAAAGAGTGTTAGGACCACCATAAAAACATCATTTCAGTTCTAACTTTGTCAGACTTTAAACTCAAGCTTCAGATTTTTTAAAGTCAAATATCTGAGAAAAAAGTCAGAACTTAAATCATTTTACGATGGCCTGAATCCTCTTCTGATCTGATTTGCACATTGATAATACCTCTGCTAAAGGGTTTCGATGGCTTGACCAGCTCAGTTGATCTTCAGCATACTTTGGTGTAGACATGTCACCCAAACATTTCCTGCATTGGCAGTGAACTGAATGATATAAGGTGAGAAGTCAATCACTTTGTGTCTATTCAGAGTCTTCCATAAAACCACAGTGGAGCCTTTTCCACTTGCATTCCTATTTAGAAGATTGTGTGTGTTTGTGTGGAGTCACTTAGACCAAGAGTGCACTCAGACACTCACACACTCACACGCGCGCAAATAGAAGTAGGGAGATACACACACCTCCTATTTTAATGGATGAATTGCCCTCATTGTGTTTGCGGCAGCGGTAATTACATTGCTGCTGGGATTCTGTCGTTTCTCTGTGGGCACAGCACTGAACCGTGGACATCACATTCTCCAGAATGTTACTTGGTTATGTTGAGAATATAATATTCACATCTGCCCGAGGACTTTACAAAACTGCCGCAGCCTCCCGAAGCAACCTTCAAGCTCCAAACCATGAAAAGAGCACGCTCGCTCAAAGCCTTTCCCATTGTTATGAACTTCCCCCATCAGCCTAAGTGAGGAAGTGAGAATGTCAGAGTCTTCTCTGTGATGATGGTGGTTACTGTGACTCTCACCCTAAACTTTAACCCCCAGCAGTCAACTGTACTGATCTGGATAGAACTGTATGTATTATTAATGATGGCCAAATTCCACACATGAAAGCCCGGCATTGTGGCCCGGATGAAAGCGCCTGTGTCCACTCTCTCTCTCTCTCTGTCACCCTGCTCCATTCATTTTAACGTGTCTCATTTCTGTTTCCTGCTCTGTCTTGTCTTACATCATGTATTTCCTTGCTGTTTTTTAACATACATTTTGCAATCAGTTCTGTTGAAAAGTTAGACTATTTGTCACAATGTCAGTGAGTCACTTTTAGTTTCTCTCTAGACTGCTGCAGCTTTGTGGGTGAGCATAATGGCATTTGACACAAGACAGCAGCCTTTTGTCTTAATTCTTTCTGCTGTTTGAGCAATCTTAAATTCTCTTCCTGCAAGATGTCAACCAAAAATCCTCCAATAGTTGTGTTTGTGCATTAGATTAAGCCTATGGATTGAACATTGGTACTTTATATACTTCTCCACTAAGACACGCTCTGACAAACAATGCAGTCTTTATTTCTTATGTCTCTTCCTTAGATTTTCCATGGGTGTTTAGTTTTTTCTGTGTAAAATCACAGTTACACTTCACATTTCACAGCCCTCTGAACTCAGTGGACTTTCTTGCTCAGCTGAGCTGTGAAAAACATCTGAACTCATGCATCAAATGTCAGTGCCCTCACATGTCTGGGTGTATGTCTGCTTCCCCCTGCTGTACAGAATATATTACTGCAAGAAACAAAAGTTTAGTAGGGATGAGGCAGCTCTCCTTAGGATT